>JACEIK010001659.1:64730-75130 GCA_018107945.1 Datura stramonium | reverse complement strand
AGTCCTCAAAATGTACAACAAGTATCTCCCTCACTATAACACTCACTTGTCCAATAAACTCGCGTCGCGTGTGGAGAAGTCATAGTTTATGCATTGCCTTGCGAATGTGAGACGCTCTTTTGTTAAAGGTCCATACTGATTTTTCCCCGCGAGACTTCCCTGACGAGCTTGAAAAAAATGTTGCTGGCTAACACACGAGCAACGGGACTCTTATAGTCCAACCCATTTCACCCATCTGAAGATTTTGCCAACTCTGAATGGCAACCCATAGTCTTTGGCTACAGCAGGCTCCCTTTTTGCTGTCTCGGGGTCAGACCAAACATACACCCCACGCTCCTGGCGACTGCCTGGCACAGTGTTGTCGAGGATCACAGCTACCAGGAATGCTATCACCATGTGGAGTGATAACAATGTATTCAAAACGTAGTTTAGCTGCAAAAGAAATATTTTAGGACTGAATCAAGAGAACTTTAGTTCATGTGATTTTAAGTTGAAAATGCATACCCCTCCGAAGTTGGTGCGGATTGGACCATGAGAAGCCACAACATATGGTTGAAAAGAACTCGGAACAGGCAAGTTGCTGTTCGGAGAGATGCCATACTGCTGGAAGTAGGCTGGTATAGAAAGGGATAAGAACAGAGACAGGCCAACTATGATAATGTTCCTTGAGCTTCCTGCTTCACTATAGCGTAAATTTGACAAGCCCAGAGCAGTAAGCATTGTCCACATAAAGCATAATAGGCCTGCAACGATGACATCCGGTATTGATGCAATAAAGCCTCCTACTTTACCTGTTTTGTCAGAAAGGAGCATGGTTACCATTACATCGCTATGACAAATAGGTGACTCAATATATGCAAATAGGCATCAATTACACCAGTACATGACTTTTCAAGGGATAATAGTGAAGACATAGGATATCCACAATTGTAAGCCACATACTTAAATGGAACCTAATCATTTGTTCTTCTGTATACATGTTGCAGTGAATAGTTTTTGATAGTCAAGATTACTAATGAAATCTAAAGCATATGCCAACCCTTAACAACAAGGCGTCTGTTTCAGCATTTGCAAAATACTGGCCCAAACACTAGTCAAATTTTCTTTTAGCAATATTCTTTTGAATCTTCCTTTGAAATTCCATGCGTGTAGAGCTGGCACAGCCCGAGTTGGTGTAAAGGTATGAGATTCGGAGGTCAGCCTCCTTACCGCCCTCCCACCTAGACACCAAGCTTAATCTTCTCGGAACTTAGAAAGAAAGGGGGGAGCATCAAGTAGGAGGGAGGATTACAACAAANACTCATGATGCTTGCCTACACATCCTGTGTTGTACTTCCTTTACCATTAAACCAAAGGCCTGCCATTTTTTTTAATAACCAAGAAATCCCTTAAGAGTTAGAGCACAACGCCAGTTGGCTCACAGGTTTGGAACCCGAGGGAGTATGGGTCCGCTCCTAAATTTCTTTGGGATTCCTTAATATTGTTAAAACAACTGTTTCACTCTGCCCATAACCTTGAACAGATAGTAGTTTAGGCATAGTAATAGTTTCTCTATTTCCAAGAAATCAGAATATATATCAGTAATAAGTAGAATTTACTCTGGAAGATTCATCACCTTTAGATAGTTTTATAATCATTAGAACATGATGTATGAGAGAGGACTACATTATTTTAAAAAGGTAACATCCAAAAGTTCTTCTCAAATTGGCAAAGATAATGAAACATATCCTACAGCATCCAGTATTTATGTCCCATTTTCTCCTCATTGTACAGTCCGAGAGAATCATCTCATTACCAAATTAAAGCACATGCTAACAGGCTATAGCGGTGATGAAGTTTCTAATGGAACAGACATCACACACAAAGTAGAACATAGAGATTGTGGAATTAAAAAGGTTTACCAAAGGTTTTTATACTGTTCCAAACACAAAATCAGTACTTATATTCTAACCCCGTGACATGAAACATAGTTTAATTTTTGGGAGTTGCGAAATGCAAACAGTTTCCAGAAAGGCATACCTATGAGGGATATTTATGAAAATTTTATAAATTCACAAGGTTACCCCTAGAAGCATACCTATAAGAGACAGGACAATTAAAACACCTGCCCCCAACTCGATTGCTCTGCGGCTTCCCATTTTGGTAACAGCGATTGTGTGCACATTTTCAGTTAAAGTTGCAGATCCAGTTCCCGTGCCCCATAGACCAGCCAAGAGGCTACAAAGACCTTCAAGACCAATTCCTCGACTTAAAACACCAGGTGTTGGTGGTCTTGAAGCAACCAACAATGATGATGCATGATATGACCCAACCTAAGAGTTGAGAAAAGAATAATTAGAACAAAAAAAGTTAATAGTTCAACTGCATTCTATATATCGTCCAATATTTGAGAAGAGAAATATTAAGCAAAGAGGCAGTCCGAGAGAAATAAGTCAATTTACAAGCTTGGAACATTGAGAACATATTTAAAGCAAGTATCTGAGTTTGTCTGAAAGCAAAAAGGGAAAAAAAACCGACAATGCTTGCTGTAAGTGAAAACAGAGAGGTGATGCACACACTTGTCGAAGTGAGGCACACAATTATCAAGAATACAAAACTTATCTAATACATATATTTTTGTTTGATCAAGTAATAAGAATTATCTAATACATATGAATTTAGTACTTAAAACATCCAATATAGAACCACCAAAACACAGCCTATGACATCTATTGGAGCCAAAATTACTCTTAATATTTCTTTCAAGTTAAGCTGAACATGAACTCTACCATTTTGAAATTTCACTAGAACAAAGTTTAGAAAGAGAAAGATACCTATAAAATAACCTGATCCATGCTGAAATCCATTTAGAAAAGAGAATAAACGCATTAAAATGACAGTGATAGTTACATCATAGGCAACAAGAACTTAGTCCTGAGAATCAACATAACAAAATATTTTTACCCAACTAAAATACCAAGCCTAGGTGGGCTACAAGTAGCTAATGGTTGTTTTATTCATTCAGTTCGCAAAGAGGTCACTGGCTGGGGCAAGGAAGAAAAACCCACAATGCTGCATTAAGACAAGATGTACGGATTTCCAACTAGTCTGCATGGCAGCTGACTCATTAATTTTGAGGTTTGTTTTGATGAATAGTTGGTGATAGTTTAGGTAGGAAATGCAAACACCTGATAGTTTAGGTAGGAAATGCAAACACCTGATAGTTTAGGTAGGAAACTGCCAAAAAAGTGATACTTAAGGTGTAAATTTTTTTTAAAATTTCCAATTGATTCTTTAGTTATCCACGTGGAGTGCCACAACGCACCGTTCTTAAGCAAAAAAAGAATGTAGTACATACACCATCAGATACTAGTATGTTTCGATAAATAGTTTGTGAAAGTTCAGGTAGGAAACACAAAAACCAAATAGTTCAGGTCGGAAACTTGCAAAAACGTGATACTTCAAGTGTGAATTTGGATCATTAACTCTACAAAATAAGAAAAACTAAAACTCAACAGGGAAACAACTCACCGAATCCACAGATGAAATTATGGATACCACACACATTACTAGAGCCATTTTCCAGTGGAAGACAGGCGTACCCCATTGTAGTGGATAAGGGAATCTAAACCACGGAGCAGATCTTAATGCGTGTGAAGCATCAACACGACAGTGCTTCATCCTAGAGATATTCTTTCTGCAGTGATCGGATATTATATTTGACACTGGTACATTCACATCACAGCCTTTATAGCTGTATGCTCCCACTGCAGTCAGAAGGAAAGCTACAGCCCATGTTATTGCTAGACCCAATGGAACCTGCACATGAGCATGAATGCATGGTTAGCGGAATGTGAGCAAACAGAAAAAGAATAAAAGCTAAAAAGTAAACCACAAGTTTACCGCGTAGATGAGAAACACACGATGACCAAGAACAGATATCTTACGGAGGTACTGCATGACAATAAAAGGTTTACATTGAAAAAGTTAAACATAATATACTTGAAAATGAAAATGTTACTCTGATATACCCAGGCAGAAAAATAAAGGAAAATTTTGTGACCAGGGTGAACAAATACAAGAAAGTGGCAAATATGCACAAAATCAGACATTTTCAGGTGTATTACATGATACAGGAAGAAATCTTGTGGAAACTTACAAGAGAGAAAATAATAACCAACAATATCTGCACTGCTCCAATTTCAAGACATGTACCAATTTGTGGGAAACCATAACTGTAGAATGAAAGTCCAACAGCAGCAACAGTAGGAGCTACAACCACAGGATTGATCAACCTAGACCAGAAAAGGGCAAAACAGTGTTTGTATTTATACTGGCACTCCATGTTTTGTCCAAAAATAAGAATATTGAACAAAGAAAAGAAGCAGAAAGCTTACAGTTAAAAACAAAAGCCTCTAAAGCACAAAAACAATGTTAAAAAAGTTATGCTAGAGTATGCCAAATAAAGGTTACGATTCTTTCTTTTTTTCTGAAAATTGGTAAGATTGTATTCCTCAGCATTCAGGGCATGCTGGCCACCTCCAAAAAAAGAACTTACAGATTTCCTATAAGATCTACAACCTGGGTTTGTGTCTTCTATACAAAACTGTTTACACCAAAAAAGTAAAGATACAATACAATTCCATTTTACTTTGTGAATACAATTGGACCTATCTTTAAAGCATCTATCATTTCTTTCTTTCCATACTGTCCACCATATACATGGAGGTATTAACCTCCACCACATTTTTTGTCTTTTTACTTCCTCCCCTCCTTATCCAACAAATGAGTAGATCAGCTGTGTGCTCTGGCATGGTCCAGCTAGTGCTTGTTGTGTTTAGGAAGAATTCCCAAATTTGTGCGGTAAACTTGCAATGCAAAAACAGATGCTTGTTTGTTTCTCCCGTTGTGTTGCATAGAAAGCATCTGGGAACTAGTTGCATCCTTTTCATTTGGAGCACTTCTTGAGTTAGACATGCTCTTTTGATAACTAACCAGGTAAAGTGTTTCACTTTGGTTGGAGTTAGACCTTTCCAAATATAATTCCATTGATATTGTGTGGTTACGATTCATATTTCTGTGCGAGATCATTCCATTATTGTTTTTTAATCTTTTTTTATAACCGTGGTGTTCGAATCATTCAATCATTTATTTCTTATGACCAGCATAAGTATAAGTTAGAAATTAAAATTTTAGTAATACCTACACAGAAGAATTCGAGAGAAAACTGTAATGACAGGGGAGGAACAAAAAGAAACAAAAGACTATGAGTGGAAGTAAAATTTTCTTCCCGCCATGTTTTTCTTAGATTTGGCTCAACCGGAAAGGTAGTACAGCTCGGGATCTGTCGTAGGTGCATGTCACGAGTTGGAAACATGACTTGGTATAGTGAAGAAGGGTAGAGGAGTGGGCCCATGACCCAAAGTTTCCAAGCTGAAACAAACGATTTCTCAGTCATCCAAAAAAAAGGAAAAATAATATGTTTCCCCAGATTTTAAACATATACCAAAAGAAAGCAAAATACAATTACGTATCTTACTAAGAGATTTGATGTTTGTCTTATTCTTCAAAAGTTCTCCTGGGGGCAGAAGAGCTCCACATAGAAGGGCTTTTAGTACCACATCAACCATCAGCTAATAAAGCATATCTCAAGCAGATGCAATTTTAAACTTAGGTAGTCAAGAGGATGGCAAAGATGACCATAGATGTGAGATTTGAAGTTTCAACCTCCCTTCTTCTCCAAAATAGAAGCACAAAATTCAGCAGTCCAACACATATCACCATGTTTAATGTTGTGTTGCCATTATCACCAATGACCTTAGGACAAGAAGTAGCTAAATTGACCAAGAAAATATCATTTTTCCATAAGAACCAAACCTCAACTTGTAAATTTTCCTCGTTCTTTTGTGCTGCAGAATCTTAAAAGTGAGTCACATAGCTCTTCTTATATATGATACACCACTTAGGACTCAAGAACTTATAAAATGATTAAAGTCTACTTAACCTAGAGGAAATTGCTGCGGTGGATTGGTTATAATAGGAGTTCCTTTCTTTTTCTGTGTTCCTGCTAACTAAACTTTCTCTGTTAATATGTTACAGCAGAGGAATCAAGTCCATATGCCATCTTTATAAGCTGGTAGTCAAGATCTAAAGATGAGACGTTGAAGATTTTTTGTTATTGTTATTGTCTATCAATTTGATTCCAATTGATCAATCATCTGGAGGTAAAAGAGATTGAGACTATCCCATAGACTGAGTTATTTTTTCCGGTAATAACCATAGTCTGAATTATTAAGTATGCTAAACAGCTACGAAGTGTAGAACCCTTCTCAATAACATAACATTGTTAAATCTCATATTGTTTTCATGATACACAAAATACCAAAGAAAGTAGAAAAATGGGTTTGGGAGAGGGAGGAGGAGAAGGAATTACCATCTCAACCATCTCAAGGAAGTAGATGGGTGAGTATAACCAACTAAAATACTAGACCTACTAATGATGTGAAAAAAAAAATTATTGTCCTTCAGTTAGCAACCAAAAGACCACTCCATTGTAGTCAATTAAAACTAAATCCAGATTTCCCCTAATATCATCCAACATCATAGAGCGTCATAAGCACAGTGGGGATATTGCTATATTTTAGCACTAAAGAGTGTTTGTAAGGCATACCTATAAAAGAAAAAAAAAAAGAAGAATGTACATAGGTCGTACTGATCTATCTACAGGGTATAATTTGACCAGCAGAAGAGAGTGAACAGAAATGTCTTAGCTGAGAACCAAGCTGATAACAACATGAAACAATATGTGATAATGAAAAGATCCAATAAGTAACAGAATCGACTACTCAGTTTTACTAGCATCCATGAGGCTCCAAATATTAGCTGCATAATTATGAAAGCAGAAACACAGCATGAAAACACAGAAGAATACATACAAATGTCGAACAAGAATTTCTTACCTCAGTAATACTGACATCAGCCCACTGTATCCAAGAATTGCTTGAAAAGCTGAAGAAATTATTATAGCTCCCTGCAACTCCTTCATGATATGCTTGAAATTCTGCACGTAGGAGACCTTCTTACTACTATGTTTTGACATAAATAACTACTTATTGGCAAAGTACACAACCAATAATTAGTGCTATTGTTAAATTCAGTGATGGGACAAGAATCAAAGCTAAAGGACCACGGGTATTTATCCAAGAGAGCAAGAGAAACGAAGAAAAAGGGAGAGAGAGAAGAAGAAGACAAGAGGGAAATGAAACTGTCTAATAAGATGCTTTAAGAGTTAACAGTGCCTCTGTTTCATATTTAGCTTCTTGAAGAATATTGGGTACTCATGTAAGATCCCACTAAAAGTGATTTTCATCCATAGAAACAAGCACTGCTTTGGGTATGAGGTACTTGAAGCAAGACAGGTTATTATATAACAATTCATATCCCACTATCTACAGATAGAAGAGGTGTGCTGCTAATCGTCAATAAAGTGCAGCATCTAGTAAGTACTAAAGCACAATGCAATACCTAAGCAGCATACTTCATTTTAGTCGGAAGGAAAAAAATTCTGTCATTCAACAAGATTCTGAGAAATGTCAGAACCACAGATACACATAATGCTTGCAAAGTACTACTCAATAACAAAGCAAGAAGGTGCATTGAAACATACATTTCCATTCAATTCCAAGAACTCTGGGGAGTAAATTATTGCAAGAGCAGGAGCAAGATAAACAAATGAAGGGCCCTGTATTAGAGGCAACCTCGAGCCAAATGACGTGTGCAACAACGTCGTCACTCCTGACACAAACAGCACAGTGGAGACGACATTTGATGTATCCTCCTATAAGTACTAACTTTTATCAGTTCACATCAGTTAAATAAAACAAAACCAATACTGTATTAAACATAACATGAATAAGAACAAAAAGTAAGTAAAGCACTCACATAGTTGCCACCCATTGCTGGAACTATCACTAGTGGAATGAGTATCAACGATCCCAACATTGATAGATAATGTTGAAATCCATAGAGTCCAATAGGAACTGCAACATATGAACATACATCAGTAATCCACCATTAGACTAAAAGATCAAATCTTTATCACATGAACAGGTGTAATTCAAATCAAATTCAACCTAATTAAATTGTAGTTAAATGCTCGAGTGGAAAAGGCTCAAAATACAAACAATTAGCAACTCCTTATCCTATCAACAAGCAATCCAGTCAAAAATGCTATTTTTTCACATTAACCAACATATTCAAATAAATTTCAGCTGAAATGTAGTCTGCCCTGGGCATTAGTCGAGGTAAGCACAAGCTGTGGAAAAACAAGCATATTCATATAACGATAATGAACAAGCAATTCAGTGAAAAATGCTAGCTTTTCCATTAACTAACATATTCAGATAAAAATTCAATTGAAATGTATACTGCCAGGTTCACTAATCAAAAATCAGTTGACCAAGACCAGTAGTATCTTCAAGCTGTGAAAAATAAACATATTCATACAAGACAATCAACAAGAAATTCAGTGAAAAATGCTAGCTTTTCAGATTAACTAATGTATACAAATAAAAATTCAGTTGAAATATATACTACCAAATTCACTTTCAAAAATCAGCTCACCAAGACCAGGAGTATCTCTAAGCTGTGAAAAGACAAGCATATTCATATAAGGACAATCAACAAGCAATTCACTGAAACATGCTAGCTTTTTTCAATTAACTAACATATTCAAATAAAAATTCAATTGAAACGAATACTGCCACGTGCACTAGTCGAGGTGAGCAATATAGGGACAATCAACAAAAACCTCAGTGAAAAATGCTAGCTTTTACGATTAACTAACATAATCAAATAAAAGTTTCAGTTGAAAATGTATACTGCCAAGTTCACTAATAAAAAATCAGCTCACCAAGACCAGGAGTATCTCTAAGCTCATACTTCATATGGGAATGCCTAGACATAAAACCATCATCATCAACTATTTGTGGCAACACATCCACAGCCTCTTCATTCCTCGAAGCTCTTCGAGCCGACTGCTGAGCTGCAGTAGTAGCCGCCCCAGCTGGTTCAGCAGTAGCAGTAGTAGTACCAGCTGCTTGTCCATTAGTACTCTTAGGCACTCCACCACCACCACCACCATCAGAGTCTCTCCTTTTCCTCACAGACTTATCTTTCTCACCCGTTGGTTCCCCATTAACCTTCTCCTGTCTAGGCCTAGCTCTACCCGCTTCAAGATCCAAATTCGGGTCGGACTCTCTTCTCCTGGTCGGCTGCTGCTGCTGCTGCTGCTGCTGAGGAGGAGGCTGTGGTTGTATCCCAATTTGCCCAGAATCACTAGCATTCGTCTCGCCAGAGAATTTAGGGCGAAACCCAGTTCGCTTTGCCCAAGAAGAAGGCGGCATTGCTGCAGATTCCGGTGCGGGTGGCCATGGACCGGGTCGAGGACGCTTGCTCGGGTCGGAGCTAGCCATTTTTTTTTCCTTCTTTTTTTCCCTCTATGAATGCATAGCTCAAATAAACTACACTAAACTATACCAAGAACGAGCTTTTAGCCAAATGGGTATTCAGAAAATGTGAGCTGGATCTAACTTCTGGCTAGGGTTTTTTCAACTGGGTCGGTTTGATAATTTCAAGAACACCTAAACAAAAAAAATAAACCAAGAAAACGCACACAAAGCAATGAACTGGTGGGGGAAGGACTAACAATGGTACTTTCACACACAGTGTAGGTGTTGGTGTGTGAGAGAGAGAGAGAAATGTGAGAGTGAGAATTGTACTCCACTTGCTGGAGCTAGCTAGCTAGCCTTCTAGTCTAGAGAGAGAAAGAGTGACAGAAGACGACAATAGAGAGACAGGTAAGGGAGAATTTAGAGAGACAAGAGATGAAACGACGCCGTATGGTTTCTTTCTATTTCTAGACGAAAAATGATGTCCCCCTTATCCCTTTTGTTTTTAACAATTTTTGATTCCGACAGGATAAAGAGATTGTTTTCGATATTAATTGATTTAAATTTAAAATATTAAAAATAAGTATAAAAAGATATAATTGTAAAGAAGTTATATTAAAAATAAAAAAGATAGTAGAATAGAAGCAACAATATATAATACGCTTAGTAAATTTATTTATTTTAAACTCACAAATATCAAATATAAAATTTATCTCTGGAATACGATAATTGAATCATATATAATAATAAAATTGAAGAATATGACAGTAAGGATGCAATAAAAATAATACTGATGAGGAAACTGAATGATACTCGACTGCACATATTAATTTTCTATCATAATTTTTGATCTTTTTATATTATTGGTAAAATATAGATATATAATATCGTGCCTTTAAATAATATGTTATTGTTGTAGGTAATTATCCTACTTTAATATGAAGAATCGCTTATTATTTTAATTGTATCTCA
>JACEIK010001659.1:39734-64371 GCA_018107945.1 Datura stramonium | reverse complement strand
TAGTAAGGTTAAAGATCGCAAGTAAAATATTACTGTGTAATTGATTTTTTTTTTGTATAATTTATAGAGGGTAATTTATGTCTTTTGTTATAATTTTACCAGCAGAAGCGAAGTTAGAATTTATGGAGTTGAGGGTTTCTTTTTCTTAGAAAAAAAAAGTTATTGAATTTTTGGTAAATTATCTGTACATATTAAATGAATTTCTTTTAACATAAATACAGAATATGCATTAAAATTATTGAATTTTAGAGAAGTCGCAAGTGAAATGTTAGTCTCACCTCTACTTACGAGTTACCAATGACATCACAATCAATCCTAATAAAACAATAGTTATTCTTGCGCGACTTAGGTGGGAAGCAAGCAAAAGACGAAGAAGTATAGTAATTTAGTGAGTCTTACTTTCTTGAAAATTTCAAAAAAGCCAAAAATTTTTTTTTTTTTTAAATGGATCTATATTCAATAGATTACAGACTTTGGATTTAGACGAGATTAAAATTAAATTTACTATTATTTATGTAAAAAGTTTTAAATAATTTTATTTGAAATTTAGTTTGATTATTTCAAACTTTAGACTTTTTTATCTGAATTTTGATCTGATATTTCAAATATTTTAAACTTTTATATATACTTTATTGCCAAACTTTATATGAAATTCATAAACTCAAAACTTAATCATGCTTTTATTGTCAAGTTTTGTTGAAAATCTATCTCGAAACATCATTTCATATGGGTCTTAGGTGTTAAAAAGGAAAATATGAGATCAAAAGTAAGGGGTCGTTTGGTTATGGATTGGAGTTACGTAGGTATTAGTAATACATAAATTAATTATGAAAAAATCAATACATTATTTTATGTAGGGATTAGTTGTGCGGGTTTTAGTTATTCATAAATGTATTAGTTATGTAGGTATTGTTTATGCATGATTTAATTATATAAGAGATTACAATACATAAATTATTAATTATTGTATTGTTTTTTTTTTTATGAATTTTGAGTTTTTTTAATTTTTTATTTTTTTAAATTATGAATTTAGAATTAATTAGAATTTCCCAAAAAAAATTGAAAGTGTAAATGTATATCACAGTATTGTATTTTGATATATCTTTCCACATTAGCCAAATACCATTTCATTTGATATTAACACATTAATAAATACGTCTTCATTTAATATTAATGTTAATTATTATTGAAAAATAATTGACGACTATATTAATTATTGTATTTTTTTTATTTTTTTTATTTTTTTTATTTTTTTTATTTTTTTTATTTTTTTTATTTTTTTTATTTTTTTTATGTATTTTAATTGTATTTTAAAAAAAGAAAATTAATAAGATAAATATGTGATTTTATTATTTTAATTCATGTATAATTAATACCCACATAATTTATTCCACCTTCTACCTCGCATAAAATTATACACAAATTTCCTCATAAGTTATGTAAGTATTAATTATGTAGAATTATTAAAACGCAACCAAACACCGTATAAAATAAATAATAAATAACTTTTATACAACATTTGAAACTTACAAACCAAGCGTTATATAAAACTAATACATGAATAACTTTTATCATATTTAAAAATCAAACAATGTATAAAATTTAGTACATTAACTAAGAGCAGTTTGCTTTAGGCGAAAAGTGGCTTTTGAATATAAGTGTTTAAGCACTTTTTAAGTGCTAAACTTATTTTATAAATAAAGGTTATGTGTTTGGATAAAAATCTTGGAAGAGTTTGATAAAAAGTTATTGATGTGTTTGATACGTAAGTATTGTTAAGCCTTATTTTGGGTCAAATAGTGAAATGCCCTAAGCTTGAATTAACAACATAAAAAAGCAATTACTATAATATTTTATTTCTAAAATGATAAATTTAAATTAATTTATATTTTTAATATAAACTAATTATTTAAGTTATTTTTTTAAATTCTAATTTTTTAAATATATAATTTAAATAAAATTAGTCTCTCCTTTACTTTTTATTTGGAGTATAATTCTATTTTATTGTAAAAATTGATATACTATTTAATTGAATTAATACTACCTCGATTTTTTTCTTTTCATATTTAATTATCTCTTTCCTAATATGCAAAAAAATAAGAATTATCGAGAGAGATTTAGTGTGGGTATTATTGAAATTAAAAAAATATTATGGGATAAAAAGGTAAATAGTTTGGTCGGCTTTTCAAATCACGTATAAGCGAAAAATAAAAGCGTTGGTATCTACCAACTTATTGACTTTAGGCTTTTTTAAAACACTTTTTGATAAAAAGGCAATCTTACAAAGTTAAGGTGTTTGACAGAACATAAGCCAAATCAAGCATTTCTACAAGTTATTCGTATTAGCCTGTCTTTTTATTCGATAACCAAACGACACCTAAGTTGTTGCCTTTGCATGTGGTGTATTTCGTAATTTTAATTAGGTCACTTGAGGATTTTTCAATCAAGATTGAAATTTGTACGTCGTTTGGATCAAAGTTATGGAAAGTTCTCATTGATCTTTAGGAAGCACGGAACAAGGGTGGCGCCAAATTGCCTTACAAATTGATAATTGCATTGCATAATTCATGTTTATACGATATGAAGAATTGTGCCTAATCATAATGATGATATTATGACTATTAATTAAGTGATCACTATTGCTCATACCTATAAATTTTTAAACACACATAATTTTATAAAAACTCACTTGTCAACAAAAATCAACAACTTATCCATTCTCATTATAATCTTTCACATTGTACGAGTAATCTATTCAAGTGTAACATGTTTTTTTATATAAAATTTAAAATAATAATATTTTTTTGGTATAAAGTATAAATTAATTGGTCAAATTTCATATTTAATGGAGTAATAAATTATGAATGGGAGTATTTGGTTTGTGTTCTCCAATTCCTTCCTCCATTTTCGCGCAATTTATCTGTATTTTTGGCGGAATTTTCTTGCAAATTTTCCAAACCCCAAAATTCTAGGGTTTTCATAACCCCAAAATTTCTCTATGTAACACGTAATCCAAATCGTTAATCGAGCTTTTGTCTCCTCTGAACACATACCTTTAGGTTTTGGATTTCTGAATTTTGGGGCGGGTTGAAGAAAATAAGGTCAAGATGAGCTTTCAAGATCTAGAATCGGGTCGATCATTGGGTCCCCGTCGGGGCTATGTGAACAGGAAGTAAGACCCGACCCAAGCCATGGCCTCAGGAATTTTCCAGATCAACACCGCCGTCTCCATGTTTCAGAGGCTGGTTAACACCCTAGGTACCCCTAAGGACACCCCTGAACTACGCGAGAAGTTGTGAGTTCTATCCACATTTTATTGAAATTGAGTTTTTTTAGATTTTTATTCCTTGATTTTGATAGAATTTGATAGTTGAGGTATACTTGCATTGATTTTTGGGTTTATAGCCTCTTTAGGAATTATTTTGTAATGTGTATGTGAACAAAACTAGAATTAGATTTTGTAGGAGTTTGAGCTGAATGATGCTTACGCATTGCTGACGTTCTGCTGGTTCTTGTGGTTTAAAGGCGCGCCGCATTGTCGTCATTAACACCAGATCATCAGCAACAACATATCCGGTGTAACCTCCCAAGTGGGGTAAGGAAAGTAGGGTGTGTACGGACCTTACCTAACTCGTGGAATTAGAGAGTCTGTAATCCTACCTGGTGGGGGTGCAGGGGGAAGCTAGGGTGTATGCGGACAAGTAACCCTAACTTCGTGAAAGTTTCTCTGGTGGGGTCTAGGGAAAATAGGGTGTACGGAGACCTTACCCCTAGCGAGGTAGAGAGTAGAGTACATTTTACGAAAGATGGGAAAGTTTTGATACAGCTTGACATTATAAGGTGTTGCAGTTGCAATCATTGTTTCTTTTTGGGATAAAATTAGTGAAAATGATACTACTGTGTTTTACAGCTACGTTACTGGTGATTTGGTCTCCATGGGCTTATTTAGGAATTACATGTGCTATAGGATGGATGCATTTATCAGCTTCAGCAGAGAGGCAGCAGTGTGCATGACGATATGTAGTTCAAAGAAACTTGTCTAAAAGAGCTTCCATGCATGCGAAATGGCAGCATCTTACTTATCTAGGAAAATTTACGAAGTAATATCTCGTATGTTCGGGAAATAGACAGCCTGGAGGGAGACATTTGGAAGGAGAAGAGCAAAGAACAAACCTGGGAACCATTATCTATGAGGGTGATGAACTTACTGTAGATAGAAGTAATGGACCATCTATCTTGGTTTTTTATCAAGAAAACAATTTGCAGGTGCAAGATATGTGGTTAGTGATGAATGACAAAGCATGTTTTATGGTCTAAGGAATAGTATGAAAAGAAGTTTTGATTTGAAATGCATATGCCTTATAGAAGTCCACTTGCATATGAACGTGAAACATAAAAACATGAAGGGTTCATGTTGCTCCAAAAGTGGGCACATGTGCTTCCCTCAAGTAAAGCGTGCAAGTTGAGTAATTAATTCTAAGCAGCAATAATTAATTTCCAGTAGTAATATTAATAATATTAGTTAAATGTACAATGTCAAAATCCTGTTACCATTGTAAATTCGTACACACACACACATACATACATAGAACTAGAAAATGCTATTATTATAATTTCTGATGATAAGATGAGAATTTTATTAGTAAGTACCTAGAAGAGTACCAAAATAAGTACATCAGAAGAAAAACATCCTTTTAAATACTATCGGAGTATAAAGTCTAATAGTGAATCCAATTAGCGGTTTGAAAATCGTGAGGTCTCGAGGTTCAAACTAGTGATTTCTTCTCATATGTCCTAACTTTGATGGACAGGGTTACCGGTACCTATGCTGGTGGGAGGTAGAAGATGTTTATCCGTGGAATTGATTAAGGTTCGGACAAGCTGGCTCACGGCACCCTTGATTATTAAAAAAGAGATGAGAGATCTAATATTGAGTCAAAAACGGATACATGAGTCTTCCTATACCATAGATAAATATTTTCAAACACCTAGATATAACCTTCTGTACGTCTCTCCTGTGTTAGGACATCTGTTCCTTCCCATCCAAGTAAAGCCAATGCAAGCAGGGGCCAGGGATATGAGATAATCCAGTGGTGCTTGTTATCCTTTGATATTTGACTGTTCATACCAGTTGCATAGGGCAAGTTTTATGCATCAGCGCGGCCAGTGAACACCAACAATGGTAAGAAACATACTCCAGATCTGTCTAAGTAAAAACTCAATTAGCTATTAGATGATATGAATAATTGTTTCATGTTTGCATATGTATATGGTGAACATGCCTTTTGTCCTAGCAGTCTCTTTTCAGAATATCATTTTAGGTAATGGGGTGAATAGGTGGGATAGCCTTGCAGCACCAAAATAATAATAAAAAAAGTGGAAAACCACTGCAGGTTTTCCTATCAATCTGCTGGCTTGAGCAGGGTGAATGTACCTCTCCCTTTTCCCAGGATGAATAGAGGACTAAATTATGAGTTGGTAACAAGGAAAAAGAAACAGTGTGGTTAAGGCAATGTATTGATCTTTGGGATTAGAGATTACATGTTGAATCATTGCTTAAGCAGATAACTAATACCAGCTTTGCAGTCAATGTTTGTAATCCCAGCGCAACAATGCTGCAAACAATTATAGTATGCGATAGGCTGGTGGCAACTACCTTCTAGGCTGTAGTTCCATAATGGGTATCACTGGATTAAAAAAATTTCAAAATTGTTTGGTACTTGTGCTGATTTTCTCAACTGCAGGCACAAGACAAGACTACATATTGGACAATTAGTGAAAGATACTTCTGCAAAACTTAAGCAAGCCAGTGGAAACAGATCCTTCGAATTGAAGTCGGTGTAAGTTTCAAAAAGTGCTCTCTTCTGTTTTCTTTGTGTTTATATGATGAACTGCACTTTGATATGTATGTACAAAACATACACCTCATCTTCTCACATCACGATTTGTTTATATTTTAAACATTTGCCAGCCTTATGCCTATTTCTTGCTCTTCTTCTGTCACACTTCTCTCCTTTGCTTTATAACTGTGACTTCGTTCTTTTGCTCTCAGGCTAGCAAGAAAATTACAGATGCTAAACTTGCTAAAGATTTTCAAGCTGTATTGAAGGAGTTTCAAAAAGCTCAAGACTTGCAGCTGAGAGGAGACAGCATATACACTTTCCATTCCCAAACAATTATTCCTTCTAGGTAAGTGATGGAGGTTATACTTTACTGGAATTTACATGTATAACCTAGTTAGAAATATGAAAAAAGTACATTAAAAGCAACATTATCTCAATAATTGATCTTGCTGTTTGATATTCTCCAAATATTAAAACTTAGTACCTTCGTATTTCTTTTACCTTTTATTCTTCCCTGATTCATCTCTTTTGGTAGCAGTTACATGGTTGAGTGATGTAGCTGTCACTTCAGATAAAGGTCGAAACAGCAAGCTCTACTTCTGGAATCTAAAAGGTAAAATAGCTAATATTAGTTCTCCTTTATGCTTTCTCTGTCCACTATTGTTATTGTACCGATGATTTAATTAATTGCTAAAATTTACCTTGAATTGCTGCCAATTTCTTGATGTTGCAAGGAAATGAAGTGGCCTTTACATTTTGGATCTAAAGGTGACTTTTAGTCTAGTGTATAGTGCGTGGAGGATTGTTTGGTGTGTAGAGAAATCAGATGACATTTCAAGCTTTGGGATTAGGGTTGGGATTTTGGTGATTTACATTTTCTGCAACCTGAGTAAGTAGTGTGAATTTTTCTTGTGTTGGGTTTCTGCAATGATAAATTGTTGGGAAGAGCTGTCAAATATGATTGGTCGGGCTGAGGATTTTCTGAAAAACTTAACTCTTTTGAAAATGCACTTGAGCAAAAGTTGATGTTAATAGGTAAGTCAGAGGATAGCTGAGGTACCACCCTTAAAATGGGCACTGAAGTCCAGTGTTATTTGCAAGCATGACAGCATATTTGAAGCTTCCAACTATAACGTCAGCTGCTGAGATTACAATTTTTTGATCTCAGGCACCTCAAGTAAAGTATATTGTGATGCAAATGTCATATAAGATCAATGATTTTATTACCCCTCAACATGCCTATTTTATTAAACTTTTGGCTTGGTAATATTTAGTTTCTATTTTATCTTCCATGCCTACTGCTGCAGACAAGAGTTTGTTCTTTTGGACAATGAGATTTCCTTTAATGAAGCTATTATAGAGGAAAGAGAGCAGGAATACAAGAGTACAACAGCAGATAGGTGAAGTGAATGAGGTGCTCAGGATCTTGCCGTGCTTGTTCACGAGCAAGGAGCCATGATCATTAAAATCACTCTCCTTCATCTTTACATTCAGGTACCAAAGGAAACATATTTTGTTGCAGATCTTTTTCTGGAATGTCTTGGTTCCCAGCATTGAGAATTCTCATGCGGCAACTGCTGAGGAGAGCACAACACCAAAGCTGCAAAGACCCAAAGATCAAATTCATCTCTGGTAAATCGACATGTTTCACACTTCTTCATCTGAAGATAAAAGTCTGGAGTTTGGCGTGGCAAGGTATGTTTGTGCTTTACTGTGACGCCTGTCTATTACTCAACCCCATCCCCACAAAAAATGGCAATAATTTTATTTGGGCATCAAATAGTTTTTCCTTTACTATGATTGTGCAAATAGTTTAAAGGCTCGTTGACCACATATTTGACTTAACAGAAAATGAAAGGGACGAAACATGTGGTAGGAATTAGTGGTTTAAGTTATGTGTTTCAAAGTTGAGAAAACCTCAAGTGGTATTGTGAAGTTTTTCAATATTCAATCATGCAATTACACTCCAATGTTACATCATCTCATCTGCTACCTGGTATCTCAATTCAAATTGGTGATTCTGCTCCCCCACCTTGTGCATCATATATCTTTTTTTCCACCTTATTTTTCCTCGAACTGAATAATTTATTGTCTGTAGATTTCCTGACATATTATACTTTCTGCAGACCTGCTTACTCACTTGGTGATTTTGGAATCGTGCTCCTTATACACGTTATCATAGTACTTATAGCCTGATTTGAGATATGAAGATGATACTAAACTCTGTTAAAGCAGTGAAGAGACCTTTGTGGCTCCAAGTTGTTTTGAAGGTTCACCCTGAGCGTACGAAAAAATTACTGTCAGATGAAGTTTTCGGTTTCCTCAAATGCGGGAGGGGAGGGGGAGGAGGAGGGGGAGGAGGTTTTGTGTTTAATACATAAGTACAGTGTTTTGGTTTGGGCTTGCAGGTATCTTTGCTGCTGCTTTTGTAATATTTTTCATAACAGGTATGTCAATAAAATTATTCAACTGATGTGTCTTTGTTTCACTTGCCTCTTTTAGCAGAATATATTTAACTTTCTTGTAACCGCAATTGTTGATGTATTATCAATTTCCGAAAATATATACATAAAATATCTAATTTTATTGATGATCTGATTCACGTTGCGATAATTTACATAAATTGCCTTCCTATAATTTTGAACCACATTACATTTTTAACCGCATTCTTAAAATCTTATTAAGTGATCTTAATGTAAATCTTAATCTATATGATAACTCAATAAAATAGTAAAACACTATTGTCAGAGACATTATAATTTTTCAAATATTTTTTCTTATAACTATTGATAAATTATTAGCATAAAGTGTTTATACCAATTTATTTAATTATGATTAAATCATGTGCAATTTGCTTTAATTTGCAAGTTTTTGACAGTTTCCCTTGATTTGCTGCTATGTAGGTTCCTCAATAATGTTTAGACAAATGTTATGTTTTATTTAAGATTTTAAGTTACAAAAATTTTATAATCAGATAAATGCTATGACAAGTATAATCTGATTATCTACTAATGTATTAGGTAATTTAAGTCTATAAGCATGCATTACTGAAGATTTCACCTAGTGTCATCGTTTCTGCTGGAATTTAGACTTCCATTCCCATGATACTCCCAACTCTTTGATCGGGCCAACCCCTTAGGAGGGTGTTCTTACCACCGAGCAACCCCTTTCTTGTCGAGCCTTATATCCTTAATCTCAACTTTATGCTGAATTCTGAGTCCAAAGCAGAGGAACAAAGGAATGGATGCGATCATTTCATCTTGATGAAGTCCATTGACAAGATGCCACCACCATGAAGTTGACCTAAACAACACGAAAAGCTAAGTTTCGTGTAATAACAATGCACAGTTAAATAAGAGACAAGCATATAGTATAAACATCTTCATACAACTGAAAGTAAAAATGATAGGTGTGTGTGTTACAAATCTTAAACATTGCAACAACAACATACCCACGGTAATCCCTTACATTGGGGTAGGGATGACAGGAGGAAGATGTCTGATTTTATGTTATCTGAAGTAAGAGAGGCTGTTCAGGTAGATGTTGTGATCAGATTTTTCATGTACCTCTGTTTCCTTTTGCAGCTATGTTGGCTGCTCTATAGTTGCTCTTGTCTGTCTACGTTGATCGCTTGTGAAATCGTGGTTTGAGGTCAATCTTGAGGTCATTGATGCCAAAATCTTAAGATGCAACATGCCACAGTTGCAGAGCGTTAATAAAGATCCGAGTCCTTCAAAATTACATGAAATCAGCAGCTTGGTACATTTTCTCAGCGACAGCTACAATGCCATCTATCTCCCACAAGAACACTCACCATCCATGAAGTGATGGTAGATGCGGTCCCTAATGATGATCTCTCTTTGGTATAACTTTGAGATTAGTTTCATGAAAGAATGACAGTCCTCACAAGACCTTAGGTTTTTCACTATCTAATGACAGTTCCAGTTAGTTTTGATAAGTCCAAAGGACACTGCAAGTTTCTCACTGTGGTGGAGAAGCTGAGATGCCTTCTCGTCATCATCTATTTCAAGTAATACCTCCGAAACTTTGGGATCATAACCTTCTCTTCTAACATTTTGTTCTATTTCATCCAATTTCGCGTAAATAGTTTCTGCTTCAACATGTCTGGAGTCTCCAGCTGTAAATTCATGGACTAATCCATCAATCTCGATCCTGCTAGACCCGGTGTCTTCACTAACCCTCTTTGATTCATCAGCTCTCTCATCTTAGCCTTCTCCTTCCAATTTCCTGTGGCTGCATAGACATTTCCCAAGAAGTATGTAACTCCACAATCCACCGACGTCCATTTTCAAAAGCTCAACATCATACTAAGCGTTTGCTCCTTTCAACATCTCGCTGAATTTTACAACCCCCATAACAACGTTCTCCATAGCACAACATCCGGATCAATTGAGCATCATCTTCCTGATAAACTGCTCCGCCCTCTTCTAACTAGCCATACCTTTAAACATGTCTACTATGCATCCATAATGCTGAATCGTCGGTCTTAACGCTACTTCTTCCTTACTCCTTCCCAAATGATACGTCCTTTACCAATCCAGCAACATTTACAAGCTGATAAAACTGCAGTCATCGTTCTTTCATCCGGCTTTACACTACAACTCTTCATCTGCTCAAAATGTTCCATAGCCTCTTCTGAAAGCCCGTGACTTGCAAGACCGGATATCGTACTGTCTAAGCAAAAACATCCTTATCATTCATTTCATTAAACACTCGTCTTGCATTATCTATGCCGCATTTTACGTACCTGTCAATAAGTGCAGTCCCAACGTTGGCTAAATGCCTAAGATTTCTGCTTGACTCAATGTCATGAACTTTTTGCCCAATACTTAATGCTCCAGTGTCAGCACAAGCTCAACACCAAAACAGAGTCGCTTCTATTAGATTATACTCTCCATCATTTTTTCCAAACAACATAGCGCTTCAATAGGTCGATCATTATCCACAAACCATCAATCACCGAGTCCAGGAAACTACATCTGCTCTGTCAGACGGCTCTATCGGTTGCCTTCATTTATATGGACCCGAATCACCACAACCTGCATATACGGATAAGGGCATTATTAACATAACGATCCGACATAAACCCGACTTGAAAATCAACCCATGAATCTGTTTCCCCATCTGGTATGGCGTAACTTGGAGCAAGCCTTGAGGACAAACAGGTAAGTGAACTTACTTGTCAGGTCCGGGCACGACCCTGGACCAGGTTCTTCCTCACCAAGTATGGCGAGGAATAGGGTGATGGACCGGGTCAGATTCGGGAGAATCAGTATGCGAATCATGATGTTGTAGTAGTAGGAATTTGGGGTTCGGAGAGTGGTTAGGATATAGCGGGCGTAGGTGAGGTCTGAGAGTAGAAAAGGCAGAGAAAGTGAAGAGCTTGCTGAGAGTTTGAGCACATGGGTTTGGTCTTCGGGACCGACTTGAGTGCCCCGGGCATGGAGCTGCATGGCTTGAGCCAGTGTGATATTCCCTGGCAGCCAATGCCAGAGGAGGGCAGCTGTTAAAGTAAAGATATAAGTGTATCATATTAGAGTCCTCCTAATAGCCCATAGCCACTTTTATATCATTCTTGTTTTGAATTGTTTCAAAACTTTAAATAGAAAAAAGAAAATAAATAAATAGAACCATCGATTTCTTAATAGCTCAACAAGTTCGTTTAGTTCTACATGATTTGCCTCTTATTTAGGGTAGTCTTTAATTTTGAAGCTTCTGTTTTATTTAATGAAAATTTATGTGCTAAAGTACCATTAACTATGACTAATTGTGATCTTGGTATAAATTTTGTAGTATTAATTCTCCAAGACATAAGTTTAAGCTTTTGTCTTGTCCAGTAAAGTTCTCATAGAATATAGTTATATCTCTTGTGCTTTTGTGAATATATGTAGATCTAATGAGGTAAGTTATCTTTATAGGTATAACATGGATTATGAAACTCACGAAGGCATAACGTTTCAAAAGTGATTATCACCATACCCAGATTTTGCACTGATTACTTTTTCACGCTTATAAGGCATAACTAGCCTTGCAATTCTTTTTGTTGTTGTGCAATTTTTGTTTTATTTCTTAGATCTCCAACGATATTTTTGTTAAAAATAAAAAATTAAAATATAATTAAGCATGATGAAAATTACGCAAAATAAAAATATTCATCAGCGATAATCCAATTTTATAATAACAACAACATAACAAAATGAATATAAATATCAACATTACTCATCTCAAAATAAAATAATAAAATAATAAAGATAACCTGTGCATACCTCTTCTCCCAAAGTCCTTCAGTCAATATCCTGTTGCTGCCCTAATATTAAGAAGGTGAGTTTAAACTTTTAAATAACATGCCAAAATGGTAGAAATGACGTTTGCGTCACTTTGCAGCTTTGTCCTTTAAAGAAAAAGAAATATTAAAAAATATAGGCCCATTATATAATTCTGTGAAATGCGAGAAGGATAGAGTGTGCAGCAATTTAGAGTGCTCTGTAAATGAAGTGGTCAGGTGGAATATAAACCAAGTAAACATATTTTAATATAATAGTTTAATGCAAAAATAAGACAGTAACAACAACGAAATTTTAGAAAATAGTAAATGCCAGCAAAATTTCTAGGTGAAATACATGATAATAATATTTTTAAAAATTCATCTATTTAAACTCTATAATAACAATTATTTTCAAGAAGAAGTGAAAAATTTGCAATTTTACCATTTCTAGGCAATAACCCATGGCCATTGTTTGTGACCCACCTCAGTAAACAGAAAGCCCAATTACAAAAATACTTGAGCAATATATATGCTCATGGAGTCAAAGGAGCCAATGGCTATATCATTCTTTATTAAATATCTATAGTTGTAATGGATATTCAAGTTACAGAATTAGTGAGAATTAATACTTATCTATTTAGTAGAGAATATTCACCTTCAAAATGGGATTTTATGTCATAAATTCAAAATTAATTGAGCAAAATGGATATTGGACATCAAATGAACCAATAAAATCAGTGGAGGGAAGGAGCAAGTGTTGGACTATTCTATATTTTTGCTTTTGAAGTGTTTATATTATATATATATATATATATATTAATATTTTAAATATTTTTATCATATTAATTTTGAGTATGAGACATAATTCCAGACAAGTATTTTACTCAATTCTGCGAAGTGAGTTTGGCGGGCTGTCCAAACATCGATCCATAAAGCGCAGGCCTCAAACTTTAGGGCATGAGTCTCGGGCGTAAACGTACGCCCCGGACGTTAAATTGCAGTTTTATCATTTTAAAAGTAATTTTTGCTATAAATATCTTTTTATTATTAGTTTAATGATATTTATCTCCTAAGTTAAATGCTTTTCGCGTTGTAGTGATTTTTTCTAAAATATATCAATAAAGAAAATAATTCTCATGAAAAATAGCGTCGTTATAAATAATTTTAGATGATTATGTTAAAATTATAAGAGAGAGATTTCATAGTCGTTCTCAAAACTGACTTTATTTATATTTTGATATTCTTCTTACATTATTTATCTTTCTCCATTCTTTGAAATATATATAAAATATTTTTTATAGAATATTAATGCAAATATTAGTTGATTATCTAGGCTATTATCATTTTAATTACTTTTAGCAAATAAACATTATATGTTTTTCATATTTTGATGATTTATATGTGCAATTATTGAAAATGTTATTTTATTTATTTTCTTAGCAATAAAATTATAAAAATTAATGATACATGAGATATACTCTCCGTGGAATTTATAGAACTTTTACGCCTCATATCTCAAAATTTACACCTAACAACGTCTGCTGTGCGCCTGCGACACAGGGACAAAGCTAAAATTTCGATTATAACTTCAACCAAATTGTTCAGTAACTTTTATTTTAACTCAATATCTGTAAAAGCAAATTTTGATTCATATTATTCAACACTATACTTTAAGAAGATGGTTTGTACAATTCACTTTTGGTTTAGTCTTTCAAAAAAAATTGATTCTTGTGAATTAAAGATGATTTGTTTTTCTTGAATTTTGGGGGAAAGGAATTTCTTGATATTCTACAAGGTTAAAAGTGAATTTTTTTTTATTCTTTTATAATTATTTGAAAATAAATTTGTGTTTGAATCGGTTATAATTTTGATATTATAATATTTAATATAATATAGATATGTGATTTGAACTTTTGATAATCGGCAGTGATATTTACAAAATAAATATTAAAATATTAAATATCGAGATCGAAATATATAGTTATAGATATAATTCATATATATTATCATAATACTAGAAAATGTATAAAATAGTATTAGTATAAAACTAATTATTTAAGCATTAGTTGTGTAATTGATTAACAAAGAAAATTATTTATACTTTCTTTTGAATATTTTTGTATGTATAAATTGTTAGTGTGATATAATTGAGAGCGTTTTTGAAAAATCGAAATCATAGTTATATATTTGAGTATATGTAGTCAATTGAAAAAAATTATGATTACAGAGCAATCGTCTTATAAAACATCAAAAATCAAACTTTAAAATATGAATGTACACGAATTTAATTTGGTGTGGTAATTGTAGTGATTCGATATGAGTTTTGGGTAATTCAACATGACGATTAGATTGCATATTACGTGAAATTATCTCGGTCTATCATGCATTATTTTTTCATTTGTTTATAGCTAATTTGAGAAATGGCGATCCAACATTTTAACAGTATAACTAGGTTGAATATCTTGAATTTCTCTGTTCACTTTTTTTCACATTTTATTTTCAAGTCAAATTGTATAGAATTGATCCCGATATTTTAAGATGTAATTTTTTTAAATCATAAATATAAGACGACTAGTAATTTATTGATTTTTTAAAAATATTTAAATTATAAATATTTAGCTTTAAAAATGAATAAAATTAACTTTGATAAAGCAAAATATGAAAAATAAAAATGAAGGAAAGAATATATATGATTATATTAAGATGAAAGTTGGACTTCGTTATAAATTATAAATTCTTTTTGGTTGCTTAATAAAATGGGCACTTTGGTTTTTGCTACTTTAACTAACATAATAATGAAAAAGACAAATTAGTTGAAAGTTACAATACTTCTTTTGCTTTTATCAATAACGTTATCGTTATCGATATGGATTGTAATGAGATAATTTTAAAAAATTATTTTTAGTTAGGCGTTCATATTTGAGTTTCTGAAAATAAAAGATATTCAGTTAGATGTATTGCTTCCGATATGTCTATGTCTTTGAAGTTCAAATTTATTGAGTTCCAATATAAATTTCTAACACTAACACGAAAAACAAAAACTAGTCACTTATTAATGTCGCACACTTCTTTATCATCTTCGAATCTGTCAATAAAAATCATTTTAATATAAAAATATCTTATAATTTTTAAAATAAGATTTTCAATGATTTTAGGAGAGGTAGGGTAGATCGAAGAAGCGATGAGGGAGAGGTGATTAGAAGGATATGATACGTTTGCGGCTTACGAGAGGACTTGACTTTAGATAGGAAGATGTAGGTTCCTGATTAAAATTGCTTGAGGTAATGCGGGCAGTGTGTGACAAACTTTGCTTTCGTTCTGGTGGCTAGTATTATTTCTTATAGTTAAGCACATGCATTGCTTTGCACATTTGTTACTTATTTATCGTTTTAGTATATTATTGTTGTTGTGTATTTTGGTATTAGTCTTGATTCTTTGTTTAAGATATTAATTTGTCTCTGTCTTTGCTAGGTTTGTCTTTTCTTAAAGTCGAGTCTCCAGGAAGCGGCGCCTCTGCGCCAAAGGGTAGTGATAAGGTCACGTGTACGTTCTACGCCAGAATCATGACTTGATGAGATACAACTAATTTCAGTTATTGTTTATTTTAAGATTCGATTAATTTAAATTAATCGAAGCACAAAGCAGCATCGGGTATATATGGTGTAAGTAGCCCATTGGCTAGTCATTTTATACAATGGACATATATAGATTCTTGGACCCAATGTCTAGTGAATCAACAACAAGAGAAATTCATTCAATTGATTTTATTCTCTTCATTCCCATTTCAAGCCAATTTTGATTACATCAATATTCTTTAGTACTATTCTTTTCTTTTGCCTAGTTCATTATATATATTCTTATTTGTTTCATGGTGGTAGGACATATTGAAGAGACAATTTTGGGGTACCATGTCCCTCCTAGAGCTTTATGTGTACCCAAAACAAAATATTACTACCCTCCGATATCTGATATTCGTTCTCAATTCTGATATTAATTCATGTTCGAAATATCTTTTGAAAAATGACTATTTAATAGTGATGTAAATACATAAAACTTCAGGATCAACTTGAACATCCAAATTAATGATTGGACCAATCCCGAGCATTGGATGTTGGACACGTTACAACATACAGAATGAAACACTTATGATATAAATCTATAGTAGAGATTCATTTTCTCGCATGCCCTCAATGGATTTATTTCGTTTTACAAGAATTATGAGAAATAATTATGATTATAATTTAATGATAGATTTAAAATTAATCATGTCAGCATGTACTTATAATTAACTTTTTTCTTTTTGAAACATGACTAATGCCTTTTCTTTTCCTTTATCTTTAAGATTCTTTTTTTCCCCATCTTTACTTTTTATCATTACAAATTTAGCCTCTTTTTTAAGAACTATGCAGCTTTTTACCTTATCATATCCCTCTATTAAATATTTAAATCTTTACTTTTCCTTTTTAACTTTCTTTTTCTCTTTTAAAATTTAACTTCTCAAATTCTTGTTGTTTTGAATTTTTCTTTTCTTTTAAAATAATATTATTATTATTATTGTTGTTGTTATTAGAAAGTGCTACTACAATTTTTTATATACTAAATTATATTATTTTGATAAAGATCATAATTGCCCATAAGACAATGCAATTTTATCTTTCATTTTGAAAAATATCTCATTTTATATTCTTGTAAATTCTTGTTAGCATATAAGGGCAAACTCGGAGCCACTTTGATAACTGGGGTTCCCCTTAGCCCATATAAGAAAAATTTTGTGCCACTTCAATGATGATAATGATAAAAATAATTCTTTTTAACGGAAAATAAAATTATTTCATCTCAAATAATCCAAGGACAATATTTTTGACCATTAAAAAAAATTCCAAGAGGAATGATATGAAAGGACTCTATTCATCTAATTATTTAATAGATTCATGGGGTTATAGATAATTTTAAATTTTTTTATGAGTAAATTTTCTTGATAAGAATTAATTAGTACTACTTTGAAGATGATAATTTAATAAAATAACTATTAGTATAAATTAAATATATTGATTGTATAAAATATATTCACAATATCATCTATTTGAAAATATTAAATCATCTAGATTGGTTGATCTTTGAATTCCTTATGAATTTGCCTCTTATAACCATTCAATGGTAGATATTTTTTATATGAATTTTAATCATAGTATTCCAACTATATTTATATAATCGGGTCATTTATTAATCAGATAAATATAGTTAGAGATGAATTTTAAATTTTAAATTTATAAATTCTGGATCATAATTCTTTTTGGCTTATTGAACTTTGAATGTATTATTTATGCACACTAAGTGACTTTTAATATAAATTTAAGAGTTTGAGTCAAATTTACTAAGTTCTATCACTCTTGTAACATCAGTGTTACAATTCGGTCTCTAAGTACAAATAAATCTCTTGATAAATATTACTTTTTTCATCTTAATTTATATGACACGGTTTGAATTTCGAGTAATAACTTAAAATATTTTAAGTGCATATGAATAAATTGTGATAAAATATTTCTTGTATAACTCTTGAAAAGCGAAAAACATCATACGACATTGAAACAAAGAGAGTAATTATTAGTCGATAAAGATATTATTCTAACCTACTATTACATATCAAAATTACAACGTAATATATAATATATACTTCTCTGTTCACTTTTACTTATCACATTTTGATTTACGAGGTAATTTGATTAGTTCTTGACTAAATTAAATTAATTTAATTTTTAAATTTAGAATTTTTAAAAAAAAATCGTTCAGAATTTCATGTATTATTAGCTGGTCCTTTACATTTTGTTATGTTTTTATAAAATTTTAAAATGTTAATGAAAATTCATACAACTTAATTTTAAAAAAGTAAAACGTCACAAATAAAAGTGAGCGAGAGACAATATAATTTAAATTCTAAGCCTATATATTCCTACATAGATAACTTCTAAGAAACTGAGAATTCAATGTTTATGAATCATATCTTAATTTTAATTAATTAAATTAATTAAGTGTCTTAGTCAATCATCAATTCCAATGTTACAAGAAACTTAATAAAATAGTAACTTATATGCAATTTCTATAAATTTCCATCTTAATTCCACTTGGTCAAACTTTCATTAGCAATATATTTAAATATAACATATAGTAATTGAATCCCATATACTAAAAATTTAATCACAAATTGCATTTATTTTTTTCCATTTTTTAATTGATAGTAAGTATATCTCAGATGAACTGTCAGTGAAAGAATAAATTAAGGGCTAATAGTGTATTTTTCGTCGATAAATTTTTATTTTATTTTGTAATATTCAATAAAACTCATTTCGTTATAAATTATTTGTACTGTGAATTTTTAATTAATCCCTTTGCTTATGAATATTCACAAATTTTCTGATTTATTAACTATTTTATGACTCCAACATTTAATTATTGATCACTTCTCTTAAACCTTCAATTGTTGATATTTATGAACCTAGCATGAATTATGATTTTTAAAATATTTAAAATATAACAAATTTTCCAAATTAAGGATTAAATGTATTTGAGTCATATAAATCACTAAGATTAAAATTAGAATTTTACTAACTTGAGGTACTAAAGATTTTAGAGATAATGATGAAAACACGCATCAGTTATCAATGTTTCACGAGTTTCACACCTATCAATTTTTTTTTTTCTGCTTGATTTATCAACATACATATCTTCCCCTCTTGAACTATCACTATACATGTATTAAAATACCACAATTAAATAAATGGTAATAATTCGAGATACAAAAGAGAACAAGCTAATAATTGAAATATGAAACAAGTGAAAAAGTAATAGTTCAAATATATTTTCTAACCATTAACACTCTTCTGAGCGGCAGCAATTTTACTACATTCGTTTTATAGAAACTTGATTCGGAAAAACACGCGGTGAAAAGCAGTGCATTGAAGTAATGAAAACTTCTTAAGGAATTATGTGTTTATATGTAAATTAATAATTTAATAAATAAAGATAACTTAAAAATAAAAAAACTAAAAAAAATAAAAATATTTTTAATAAAATATTTTATTTTTTTTATTTTTTTTATTTTTTTTATTTTTTTTATTTTTTTTATTTTTTTTATTTTTTTTAGTTTTTGGGATTGTAGCTCTTTCCCTTTCTCTCTCCCTTCTCATAAGTTGCAAAATTTAAGGTAAGAGAGAGAATAGATAATAACTACTTTTTTTTTTTAAATAATTATTTAATACCTCTACATGTGCTTGTCAGAGAAGTGAATTTATATTTCATTTCCTCTGAACTTAGAAATTATTAAAATAATTTAAGAAATCCCTCTTCATTTTTTTCCTCTAGTTTCAAGAAATGAGGGATTTTGGTTCTTGTTTTAGTGAATATGCAGTACAAGTAGTATCTGGGGAGCAACTTCTTGTTCTAATTATTCAAACACTTCTTGTTTCCCTCAAAATTCTTCATCAACAACACAAAACAGTGTCACATGTTTGTACAAGGTAATTTTGTCCAATAAAAAACACTTCTTGATCACAGTATCATGGTCCAAAACAACAAATGTGTCACATGTTTTGTGCATACAAGTTGGTGATAACCCTTTAAATTCCTTCAAACTCAGCTCGAATTCGCGCGTTTCAGAAGAGATCAAGGGAGAAACGGTGAGATTTGATGATGATGATGATGATCATGATACAAAAAGTTGAAGTTTTGGGATTTGTGTGTGAGCTAGGTACAACAACATGTCTGGTCCTGAACCAATTGATAGGTACTATGTTCTTGTCACATTTGATTCTGAACTTGGACTAATTCTTGGTGACATGAAGGAAAAATTCAAGAATTGGAACTCCACCATGGCTAAATGTACTCTGATTTCAAGACAAGAACATTTTTCAGGCAACACCCTTTATTCAACAAAGGCACAATTTTGTGACAATGGGTTAAAACATGACATTTTGATAAGTTGTGGGGGTGAAAATGAAGGAAAAAATCATCAAGTTTTATCAGTTTGTGTTGATAAGAAGATGGTGATTAGGGTGAAGAGGTTACAATGGAATTTTAGGGGAAATCAGAGTATTTTCTTGGATGGTTTGCTTGTAGATCTTATGTGGGATGTTCATGATTGGTTCTTTAATTCAACCTCTGGTTGTGCTGTTTTCATGTTTAGGACAAGAAGTGGATTGGAGAGTAGTAGGTGTGGTTGAAGATAAAAAGACAAGTTGATGCACAAGAATCAAGATCAAGTTGATTCTCATTGATGATCTATGCCTATAGGCCATGATCTCTCTTGTTTTTCATCCTGTGCGATACTCGTTTTGCATTCTCGATTAATTTGATTTCACATTGCAAAGGGAGAAATGTGACGCTATCTCAAAGATTTTCTTCTTATTCTCTGGACTAATTGAACATGAGACCTCTTGTTACAGGTGGAAGGAATCTTGGCAGTGTAAGAGCACATAATTGAAAGGTGTTGAATTTCTTCTCTTAGAAAATTTCTTGTTTCAACTTTTTTTTTTTTGGTTTAGATTTCTCATTTTAACTTATAGATTTGTCTGGATTTACACTTTATATCTCATAAAAGAAGAAAAAGAAATAGAAGAAGGGAGAAAGACTTATTCTTTTGATTTGATCTTGTTAGAATTAAAAGTAATGGGAGTTTTTGAAATATGTTGTATATTTTGTATGAATGAATCATATGAATCTAAGTTAAGTGCTTTTTCCCGATTTTCATTCGTATCGATACTCTACGTATTGAGTTAGATTAAATTTGAATTGTTGAGAAATTCATATTAATTGGTGCAATAAAGCGATTTATTATTGAGCTTCGAAACTAAAATACACGAAAAAGAATGAAAGCATGTAACCAAATGAGATTGCCTATCTTTTATTTATCTCTACTACCACTTCCCAATAGGCCCTCTTAGTTAACTGTTGTGCAAGCTACTAATACATATTATTAAAATATTGTATTTATAATTATATTTTAAATGACTAAATTATATAAATTTCTTTATACAGTTAGTATATACAACTCAAAATTCTTACTAATTTTGCTCTTTAGATATTTGAAACATGACTAATTCAAAGTATTCACAATTCCATACCATCTTTATTTATACATTACCAGAATTTTGTGATTATGAGTTTTGATTTCTAGAAAAGATAATATAATAAACTTTCACCCATGGCCAGGGCGAAAGTTAGAGACGCAAAGGAATTCTTCTAAATCCCTTTTCGCCAAAAAGCTGTATTGTATATATAAAATTAAAATAATTTTACATATATACATACAATAGACGTTAAATCCCCTTAACTTCTTTAATTTTTATGTTTTCTTCTTTATATTATAATTCACTCGATAGATATTACGGATTACCGTAACATAATTACCAAAAGCAAGTTGCATATAGGCATAAGAAACGTGCGCATATACATATACTAATGGATGACTAGTCGAGCATTAACCGTGAAAATAATATTATATATAAAAATTATTTTCATATATATATATATTAAATCACGAGCATTTTAACGAAATTTCTGATTCGGTGACCTAGGATTAATGGCAAGTTATGGAAATAGCATGACTATATTAAAGTATATGTGTACACTAAAATTTAATATGCAAAAGAAAAGTGTCACTGCAGCCAGCAGCAATAATAATGAAGGATCACAAGTTTTTTGTAGTTTACTCTGACCAATTAGTACACAACTCCAAGAGACAAAGGGGGTGGGGGTGGTGGGGTGGGGGTGGGGTGGACCATGTCTAAAATGGGTCTAAAATGGGGGACTCTTCCTTCATTAAATTACAACTTGTTTTAATTATACATCAGACAGTCTGTTCTTGATAAGAAGAAAAATACCACAACAATCCATTTTTTGTTTCATGAACCCAATATTCAAATTGGTATCCACTACAATAATTTTTGGGTCTTAATTTCAAACAAGTTGAGGTTGATCGGTTATGTGAAGCTCATGACAGAAGACAGACAGATGAGGATGGGATAAAGAGAAGACACTGTCAAAAAATTATTATTTTCTCACTGAAAAATATTAAATGACTGTTTCCACCGATAATCGGTGGGAAAAGAAAAAAGATAATAGTGTTTTTACATGGAAAAATTATAGAATTTTCCACTATTTCAGTGAGAAATTGTTTCCCACCATGCATTCTCTCGGTGAACAAGTTTGGTTGGAAATGAGTGGGAAATTTATGTCTTATATCACAAATTTCTCGTTGATTTGCGGTGGAAAAAATCTCTATTCTAGTAGTGAGAACTAACAGGATTCTGAAGAAGATGTGTGTAAATGGTATTTTAGACGAATCTCACATTGGAATGGAAGAGAAAATCATGAGGAGCTTTATACATGTAGACTCGATGATGATGTAGCTCGAGGGACAAATCCATGAGGCTTATTAGTCCAAACAGACAATATATGCCATGAGGTTTGGTTTTGACAACTTCTTTCACGTGTATTTGAGTCTACCGCATCTCTTTTCAACGCCTTCACTTACCGTGATTTCTTCTTTTGAACTTTGTCTATGTCAGCTTGCTAATGTTACCGATCTCAAGCAAGAATAAATAAAAAAGATTATGATAATTAGCTGACAACCGACGTAAATTAATTAAATTCATGATAAAATTCATATTGGGACCCCAAAAAGCCTCATACTTAGTATACATATCAACTTTGATAAGTGAATGAACACATCAATTTATCAAAGCTGGATTGAATTGATTTTTCCATTTTGTGCAATTCTTCTATTTTTCATAACATACTCAATATCATTTTATAAATGATGTTCGGGAAGGATGGTATATACACGGGCTTAAGTACAAAATAAAGAAGAGAAGAGTTATTTTCAATTGACCCTCGGCTTAAGTACAACATAATAAAAACAAGTATTTGAAAGGAAGATATAATAGTAAAGCAATCATGCTGAACCATAACGGAGAAGAGAAAAGTAACAACAACACATAATACGATAATCGTACCAGAAGAAACAACAGGCGACAATAAAATCGAAGGACAAAATAGTATATGAATAATAATAATAAAATTGATAAAGAAAAATTAGACAACGTTCGATTACCTACTAATCGATCTACCCCTAATTCTTTTTATTTTTCTTGAACATCCTAAATACTATCATACCTATATGGGCCACCAAGACAAGTTTTCTTGTGAGTCATCTTATCTTTATGTTGTTTCACCTTCAATACTGCTGGAATAATTGTCCCACACTGCTGAAATCTCTCATTTTCACACCATTTCAACATGTTGATGTTGTCTTAAGATACTACTCAACTACTATATTTGGATGTTGCAAGACGCGAATTTAAATTAATCGCACAGAATCGAGTTTATGATTTGAAATTTCTGAATTTCTATAACGATTTCAATTAATCTATAATAATAATGTTAATTGTCAAATATTATAGATATTTAGTGAATTTCTCCGTAAATACACAACAATACCTTTCCTAATACATATACAAGATTCAGAACTTCAAAGCAAATATCAAATATATCGGGTGGAAAACAGAAAGAATAAGACGCTACCTTTTTTTTTTTGAGTTGAACAATAATTTAATTATTCGCATCTGATCCTTACATCAAGCAAGATGATTATTTGTGAGATTAACAAATAGAAGTTAACATGCAAAAGTCGTTTTACATTTTATTGTTTAATATAAACATCGAACACAGATAAAAAATTGAATTCCTAATACTTATTAAGACAGAAATAATATCATCTCTGTCTTCGTAACGAATCAAGAAATGATAATAACATAATTAGGTAGAATAACAAGTGGAATTATTATTTTCCTCTTCTACCAAGGTACGCGACTTGACACCAATAGCTGCAGAGATGGAATTAAAATTTAAATTTTAAATAGCGATATCAGATATATTAATAATCATGTTTTGAATTTCATTTTTTATATATATTTAAGGAATTTTGTAATATAAACACAAAGTTAAACTAAACTTTTTGAGTTATATAAAAGACGTGTTATTCATAACAAATAGTAAATTTTTGTGGACTTGTATTTAGAAGTTGGCCACTTTTTAGAAAAATAAGTTGAATACTAATTTTGAATTTTAAACTTCAAGACTAAGTGGTTATTTTCGAACTTTATTGGAATGGGAAATTTTGAAAACTTGACTAATTTTTAAATATAAATCAGCCAGAGGTGTTATATCATCAAATTGACTCATAGGAAAACTTTAGAAAAGCCCAAATAGATTCATTGAAAACATTTTAAGTTTTTGCACGGATTGTCTATATTTCGAATTGATTTTTAATTTTTATCTTTTAAATTATTGGTTTTTAATTTTTTTGCATTTTTTGTTTATTTAATTTTTATTCGGATAATTTTTTTTGTTACTTAAATATTAAAGGATAAAAATTTAAAAATCATAAATTTAAAATACAAAATTAAAGACCATAAGATTATTCGTGCGAGTGATGCCAAAAAATAGATAAAAG
>JACEIK010001659.1:0-14129 GCA_018107945.1 Datura stramonium | reverse complement strand
ATATATATATATTCTCAACTATTAGTTTTTTGTGTTTCTTAATTTTTAAAAGTGGTATATTGTTTAATGAATCTTCTTTAATTTTGAAAATTAAATCATCATGATTAAGGTTAATGACAGCTTTTTTTTTTCATGTTTAATTTTCCTTTTCATTTAAGGTAGGGACCAAAATCAAGTGAATACTAAAATAATTTAAAGTAGATTTATTCTTTACCATGAATATGTTTTTAATTATGAACCACTGAGAGTCTTTATGCACCGATATTGGTGTGATAAGATGATTCAGATTCCTTCACTTTTAATTAAAGGTTTCAAATTTGAAATTTTGTGCACGGAAAAAGATTCTATTATTATTATGTGTGAATTTAAATTAATCGAATTTCAATACGAGTAATAAACATCAGATCAAAAATCAAAGTATTTTTTTATCGGAGTGGAACGATGGTCTTGCTTGGTGAGAAAAGGACAAGAAAGTGTTGCAACTTGCACCTACTTCGTATGTAGTAGACGGGAACGAAAATTTAGAAGCTCGAATACGGGTTAGTTTTTATTTAAATAATATATTTGTGCTTAAAAATTTATCAAATACGTACAAATAATAAAATTCATAACTCAATTATTAACATTTGAAAGCGTCGTTCTAAATTCAAAACCGATAAAATTAAAATCTTGACAATAGACTCTAATGGTAGAGTTAATAAACAAAATTACAAATGCTATGTTAGAGTATGAACTCACTTGAAACCAATGTAATGTGATATCTTGTAATTTTATCTATTAAAAGTTCAAATTTTGTAAATTTTCATTTTTTTTATTTTAAATTAATAGACTTTCGAGTTTCACGAATGATATAAATTTCCGCATAATATGTTAGAGTTTCACTAGTAGGAAATTCTCAATCGCTAATAAAGTATGTTACATTATTTATAAAACTGTCGAATTCAAACACACTATATTGTAGTTTTTCGTGTTTAGTTAGAATTATTTTTTTCAAATTTTTATTTTTGCACTAAAAAGTGTCTAAATATCGTAAACGATGGCTAAAAATTTGATTTAACGGTTCAAAAAGTAATAATTTATCTTTTTTTTCTTTATTTTTAAATTTCACACTTAATATCTGATACATATTTTAAAATTCGACTAATTCAAATTCGTGTTTCATATTTGAAGACATCTCAGGCCATATCAGATTTGGCCCATTCTCTAATAGGCTTTGGTTCATACTTCATTATCTACTTGTCATAATTTCACATTTACGAACCGATGCATTTATAGGTCGACGAATACACATATTTAAACCATCTCAAACGGCTTTCTTTTATTTTATCCTCTATGTAACTTGCTCCTTCAGGTGAATGCGGTAATTTTTTAATTTTGTATGCATCCATCTTAACATCCGCAATTGTGCAAAATGCTGTTTGATAGAAAATATATCTTCCGTGAGGAAAAAAAAATGAAGTTATATAAGTTGAAGATCCTTCTATCTCACAAGACAATATATTAGCATTTATAATATAGTCGTTATAAGAATCTTGTTTAGAGAAAGATTATTCTCTCGATAATTTCGTACCTCCATTTATATTAATTAGTTTTCTCACGTGTAGAAAAATAATACATGATTTTTCTCTTTTTTGTTTTACTTTATGTCATGTATAATAACATATATAACATTCAACAATCGAATGTATATCAATAGCTCAAACTCGTGACATACTAGTATGTAGTTTTGTTTTGAGAAGTAGGTTCGAACTCCAACACAATATGCTAATATTTTACTCTTAAAAGTCACGAACTTTAGTAGAAAATTTCAAGCTTCAATACGCTCTGTTGGAGTCTTTTCATGTCTTAGATAGGATGTACTGTAGTAATATATTCCGTATTAAAAAGTGAATAAATATTATAATTAATTTTGAGATGGTGACTAATATTTTAAGGAAATTAGGGCAGACTGTTTATATTTTATCTATATTTTAAAAATTGAGAAAATATACTTTTTCGTATAATATTATATGTTGGTCTAGTTTTTAATCATATATACTCAACCTTATAGATAACATATTAGACCATCGTCTAATGTTTGAAATTACTTATAAAATTTTAGAGGTCTAACAGTTTCTCAATAGCTTATAACTCGCAAGAGAAATGAAAATAGGATCATCTACTAAGAAAAAAATTTGGGCAAAGTGCACAAATATCTAATTTTGATGCTATTATCTAACTTGCGTTTGCTTTTTTTTTTTTGTTCATGTATATCTATTGCAGAACAACTTAAAATATATTGCGTCAAGTTAGTCTTAACAAAGTCTGATCTGAAGTATCATATAGCTAAAGTTCAATCCTAAAGTTTAATAATGTTTGCCTAAAGTTTAAGTAGAAATGGTTAGACTTCAACCTTTTTTGGCTAAACTTCAACAAAATCTACACATGACTAAAGTTTAGTCCTTTTATCTGACTTCAACCATTTCTATACGAATTTCATGCACATATGGTTGAAGTTCAAACAAAAATGACTAAAGTTCAAATATTTTTGCTTGAACTTCGAACAGAAATGCATGAACTTCACTTATACGGTGACTTCAATTGTTGCGTCTGAAGTTTGATTTTGTCAAGGTCTGACCTTAGACACGCGGTATCTGAAGCGACATATATGCAAAAAAAATTGAAAAATGTAATACAAGTTAAATGACAAGAAGGCTAAGCAAATTATGGGCCAAGAAAGTTGGGTTGGGCCGTTACCCAAAGTACAAACCAAATTTAACTGAGCCCTTCATGGATAGCCTTTAGAATGTTACCCGGCCCAGCACTGGACACATATCCATCAATGTTTGCCCTTTCCCATAAATCCGCCATTGTTAATCTCCCAATTTGACGCCATTACAGACGCATCCACTGTTTTCCACGTTGGGAACTTTTCACGAATCGTATCATCATCAGAAGAAAAAAGATGGATTTTTCTCCATCTTGTCATCTTAAAAAGGTTTGAATTGATAGTCTATAGATCACGCTTTTGTGGTTTGTTTGATCTGAAAGAGGTATTTTTGAACAGCCTTTTGTTTGAACGGAATGTATTTTACGGTAAAAAGAAGTAAAGGAACGAGACTTGGTTGTAATATATAATTTCATTTTTAGGGTTAGGGTTTCGGATCTGTACTTTGCTATTTCCGTTTTGACGATTATCCCAGTTGATTGGCGAGCTAGTTGTGATGTTGCGCTGTGACAAAATTGCTGATTGAAAGCGGGAAGTGGATTGATTGTGTTGCCTTTTGCTGATACTGAGGTCATAATTTCATGCTATCCAAGTTCGGGTTGATTTAGGTTGGAAATTGCTGTAAATTTGCTCTTTTGTTGTTAGTGAATTGTGATAATGAGGGAAAGGAGGTTTGGAGGAGATGCTAGAGGTCCACCACGCTTACCGGAAAGGAGAAAGGATCGTGGTTACTCGCCTCGACAGAGGACTAGGAACAGGGATTACTCGTCTCCACGGAGGACTAGGGATGGGGTTTACTCACCTAGATGGAGGATGAGAGACAAGGAATACACATCTCCACGGAGGATTAGGGGATCACCCCCAATGAGGATTCAAGAGCGGAAGAACTCGCCACCAAGGAGGTATCAGGGGCGTGATTACTCACCCATGGAAACTACCCGGAACCGCGAGCGCTCACCACCAGTAAGGAGTCGGAACCAGGAATACTCGCCACCAGGAAGGAATAGGAACAGAGAGATTTCGCCACCAGCAAGGACTAGGAACTGGGAGCAGCACTCACCGCGTGGATGGAGTAGGGAGCGTCACCTTTCACCAAGTGGACAAATGATTGGTGAACAGCGGGGCGAGTACTTTCACGAACTTGAAAGGTCGAGAAGGATGGGAATTGATGGCGGTGGAGACTTTGGTGAGTTGCAGAATGCCCGATCCTTGAATTATGTTGGTGGAGATAGAGACTACGGGCTATCTCAGAGCTTGAGAATCCCTGATCGTGATAGAGGAAACGCTGACATTCTTGATGATCATTCGCGCAGGTTGCATGAGATAAAGGAGGGCTTAGGGAATGAGGACTCAACTTCTACGAAGTACCCATGGAGTCATTTGTTAGATAAGCCCAGAAAGTTTGATACTATTAAGGGCTCCAGGGACTATGGAGTTAATGGTAGTAGAGTAAGCAGGGAGAGAGAAAATCGTGGAAGGCCCTATCCGGGTTTCGTGGATGGTAGCAAATCTTCAGAAGCTGATAAGAGGGCGTTGTACTCTTCATATGAATCTCATCTGCCTGATGTTGGTGTACAGCCAAGAATCTCTAGCGTTGGAAATAGTGGTGGCTACTCATTGCCTTCACGTTATTTGGATGCGGATCGTCTCAAAGATGAGGAAATACATTTACAAGACGGGTTCCATTCCCATAAAACAGCAGGAGGAGGAGTCCCGGCGTCAACGGACCCATACATGGAGGACTCATTGAAGTCCACACGATATTCAGAGTTCAATACTGATTACGCAATATCGTCATCTCACTCTAACATGTTGCCCTTGGTACCTGGAGTTAATAAGGATGATATTGCCGGTTCATATAGTATAGAGGGCCAAATTCGTCCTCATGGAGGTAGACTGAATAGTGGAAAGGCTATTGAGTCTATTGGTCAGGACGGATATGATAAGATTCCCGGGACTATGTCTTCTCTGAATCCTGAAAAGCAAGTAAGTGGGTTCAGGAACTACTCAGAGTCATACTTTGGTCGAGCTGAGGAAAAGCGTGAAACATACAGTTATTCTGACATTCAAAGAGGTGAAGTTGGTAGTCCTAACGCCCTGTCTGGTGAATTCTATGGGAAGAGGGTGGGTTCAGGAGAAGCACATTTTCAAGATGTTCCAAGGAGTAACATGGGATTGGGAAAATATGATGAATTTTCTCATCGGGAGATTTTAATGGAAGATAAGCCACAGGGATCTCTTTTTTCTTCACAAAGACGGTCAACACCAGATTACTTTGAGTCCCGTAGAGCACTAGACGAAAGAAAGCCAGATGTGGACATATTGGATTATGGGGCTAATCGCCTACAATATGAAAATGAAACACATCGAGGCTATGAAAGCCCCCGCAAAAGAGAGCTTCATAAGTATCAGATGTATGATGATCTTCTAGAAAGAGCCGATGCCTTGTATAGAGAGCATGGACCCCATTTAGAGAAGATAGAGGAACGTTCTCGTGAAAGATTTATTTCAAGGGACTTGCCTGGACCATCTAATCTCTCTCTAAGAGAAAAACATGGCACAACGAGCAATCGTGGTGCTGGAATAATGATTTCAAGTGATGTAAGGAGTGCACGCAAGACCCATGACCGTGGAGATGCTGATGAAATGTGGATCAGTAGGGATACATATTCTGTAGATATGTCTAGAAAGCCAAATGTTCCCGGCTCCAAATATTTGAAGAACGGTAGGCCACACAAAGCCGCTGCCGCTAATAGTTCCTCCAGAAACCTTTCAGTGTCCATGTCGAGTCGTACAAGCAAATTTACTAAATCTGGTGGAAGAGATATAAAGAAGCGGCTGGGGCCACGTTACCAGAATCTTGATATTGAACCCCCACTAGGCACAAAATATAAACCTTCACTGAAGAAGCGTTTGGGACCCCGTTTAGTGAAGAATCATGCTCCTCCACCATGGGTGAAAAAGTTTAATTCTCATGAGCTCTCTAGAAATCAAGATATTTTAGATGAAAGTGTTGCTGAACAAGGTGATGACCCCAAAGAAGGTATTATTACTACAGCAAAAACTGAACCTCCTGAGAACTCTAAGGATTTTAAGCAGCTGGTCCAGAATGCCTTCTTCAGGTTCGTGAGGCACTTGAATGAGACTCCTGCTAAAAGAAGAAAATACAGTGAGCAAGCTGGTAGTTTAAAGTGCCTCGTGTGTGGCAGGTAGGTCTGTCTTTTACATCATGAAATGTTTTCATAGATGGAGTAAACTCCTTTTTTAATTGAACTTATTCATAACTTTGCTGCTGCGATCAAGTAAGTGGCAGTAATTCATATTACTGGTTTTATGAGGACTCATTTGGCTAAGGTAAATAATGAGATTAGCTGCACTCCCATCTGATGAGGCTTTTTTATTCCATGCTGCTTCAATCTATGAGGTCTGTCTATGAGGTCTGTTGGAGTGAATTTTTTCCTGCGCGGATGGAATGAAATGGGCCTGAATACAGCGGAATGGATGTAAGGATATATAAGGAATAGTTGGCCATAAGTAGTGCGGGTTCAAGGATTACTTGATTGATTGATGCATGGGAACTCTGGAGTTGGAGAAAAAGTTTAATTATGTAGGTTGGAAGTCTTGTTGTCCAGGGAAATACTATAACCAGATGCTTTGGGGCATTTTCTCTCCATTTGGCTAGTTAGCACCATTGTCTGTATGGTGCTTATTAAGAAGAGCAAAAATATTGTTTGTGCTAGTACGTCTGTCCTTATCTTTTAATGGTGCTTATTAAGAAGATCAAATACGTCGGTTGTCAAACAACCGTGACTTGAGGAAATGGAAAGGGGAGATGTTGAATGAGTTGCAAAGGAAAACCTCTTCTGCAATTTCCGTCCAGTGGGGAAAATCAGATCTGACACTAAACTGGATTTGACACACCAGATGTTCATGTGGTGTGGTTGCTTGGGGAAGTGCTATAGATGAAACAGTTCATTTGATAGTTGGGTTTAAATAGTAGCTATAATAGTTTGCATGTTTCTTATTTTCAGTCTGATGATTAATAGTGTCTCCTCCTAACCATAAGAGAATGTTTTTTACACGTGCAAGGCTTCGCCATGTGCACTTTTAGTGACCAATTCTAGACCTTATTGGGCGGCCATAGTTTTTAGGTAGTCTTTGCAATCCAGTTAATCTTTGTTGGCTTCGGATTTTGCTTTTCTGAAGCCACTGACTTGTTTTTGTTGGATGGGATGAGAAATTTTTCTTGAGCAGTCTTGGTTAAAGATAATCAGTCTCTTGTAGGGGCCACCTGAATGAAGAACTTGAGTTTAGGCCTGCAGATCTGTTGTCTTCTACGAAAAATAAATTCATGTTAGGAAGTGTTTTTGGTTGGCAGATCAAGTAATGATCTATTTGTCTGTTAAAGTATCCAGCAAGTTATCTCTTGCCTTTTCCCTCCTAAATTCCAGCTATCCTTATTGCTTATTTTCTTCTCCTGAAGCTTTGTATTGACCTTGTTATGTTTCTCAAAACTTTATTGGACCTTTTCTTTGTCATGAACTTTAATGGGCTTTTTTTATTTTTATTTTTATTTTCTCATCTTCTATGTTGTTTCAGAGATTCAGAAGAGTTTGCAGACTCAGAAAGCCTCGTGCGTCATGCATTAACATCCTCTAAGGCTGGTCTCAGATCACAGCACTTAGGCTTTCACAAAGCTTTATGTGCTTTGATGGGATGGAAGAGTGCAGATGCTCCTAAAGATAGTTGGGTTCGTGAAAAGCTATCCAATGCTGAAACTGTGGCTTTGAAGGAAGATCTAATTATCTGGCCTCCAGTTGTTATCATCCATAACAGTTCCATAACGAGCAGCAATCCAGATCAGCGTGTGGTTGTATCGGCTGAAGAGCTCGAGTCTAAGCTGAGAGGCCAGTTCCCTCTTTTCTTTGTGGTTGATGATATTATATTGACAATGTTCGACTAGGCACATAGCTTAATATAGTGAGACTTTTGGTGGTCTAAAACACATCGTAGACATTTGTGTGGTTATAAAATCATGTTATTAAAAGTAAAGTGAGAAGTTTAAAGTTAAATTATTCTTAAATATGCATAGGTGTCATTAAGTTTTGTACAAACTAAAATAGAAAGTGTGACATAAAATGGGACTTAGGAATTAATAAAAAGCCAACCACCCTCTCCTTGAAAAGGCCAAATGATAGGAAAGGGTATGCCTGTACTAGTTCAAATTCCTCTACCCATGGACTTTTACCCTCAAACTCATTCAAGCACTCTGGCATATATTATTTTTGATGAAGCTCACGTTGTTCGAGTGTGTGATAAGAATGCGTCACCAAAGCTTAATTTATTTTGTTGTATGAGGCAGAGTGTTGGTTAATCAAGAATGAACTCCTTCAGGAGATGAAGGTTGCGGAGATGAGCATTCTCAGATGAATGTGTGAGCATATTAAGAGAGAGAATATTAGAAATGAGGTTACATAGGACAAGGTTGGAGTAGCCTCTGTGGCGGATAAGTGGAAGGAAGCGAGGCTGGGATGGTTTTGGGCATGTGAATAGGAAGTGAGCGATGTGCCAAAATCCTATTTCTTAATTTTAATTCATTTTAAATCCACCCCAAACAGGATTTTAAAAAAATAGGATTCAGTTAGGAGGTGTGAGATGTTAGCTTTACCAGGTTATAGGAGAGGTAGAGGTAGGCCGAAGAAAAACTGGGGGAGACATTAGATAGGACATGACACATCTTCAACAAGTGAGGGCATGACTATCTCCTAGATAGGAAGATTTGGAGGTCAAGGATAAGGGTAGAAGAGTAGTAGGTAGCTCAACGTTGTAGTACTTTATGTCAGAGAGACGGGGGTCAGTCTCATCTTTCTCACCTGCTCCTTAGTATTCCCACAGTATCTTATTCTTTTAATTTTCATTACTATATGTTTCATTTGCTCTGCTTATCTTGCTATTTTGCTGTTAGTATTATCCCCTCTCTATCATGCTTTGATTACTTTTCTTTTGAGCCAACAATCTATCGGAAACAATCTCTCCACCCCACAAAGGTAGGGGTAAGGTCTACTTCCTATCCGCCCTAGACCCCCACATGTGAGATTAAACTAGGTGTGTTGTTGTTGCTACTGCATTTATTTTACGGCACTTCCTCTAGGGACTAATAAGAAAGGAAAATCTCCTCAATTCAAAAGGATACTTCTCCTCATTGTTTTATTGATTGGCTGCTTGATGAGATTTTCGGATGTTCCATTGCTTTTATCCTAGTATCTGCTAGGTTAGCTGAACAGTTCTTGTTCTTAATACTTATTTTGTTTTCTGAATCTTTTGTTGTGATCCTCTTTTCGTTACAGATATGGGCTTTGGGGAGAAGGCCAAGGTTTCTCGTGGAAAGCCTGCAAACCAGAGTATTCTTATGGTGAAGTTTAGCGCTACTCTCTCAGGTTTGGAAGAAGCAGTAAGACTCTCTGAAATATATGCCCATAGGAAGCATGGAAGGGAGGAGTTCCTGCGCATCAGTTCTGGCCATTCTGGAAGCAGTGAAGATGAAACTAAAGAACCATTGACAGACAAGGTAGGAAAAATCCTTTATGGTTACCTTGGAATTGCGGAAGACCTGGATAAAGTAGATTTTGAAACGAAAAAACGAAGTTCCGTGAGGAGCAAGAAGCAGATTAAGGATATTGCAGTTGCACCTTAGAAAGGAAGGCTGAGTATTAGCTTGGCAGGGCAGAAAATATATGTTTTGAATGATAGCTAGGTACTTCGGTTTTTTTGCTTGTAGCTAATTATATTTTGCTATCTAACTTGATGAAAGTAGATACGCCGAAATGTCTTTTAATCACAGGTTTGGGAATGGATATATTTTCAATATTTTTGCCCATTCTTGATTATTGCTTGATGCTTGTGCGGTACTATGGCGATTTTTTCATCTCCTCAGAGCAGTTGATTATGCCTGTGGGATAATCGTCTTGTTAGAGCAATTATGTATGTAGTAGCATTGATGGTGCACAAAGACAGACGCTTGGTGATATCATTGCATGTAATATACAGAGTTAGCCGGTACTTGTGTATGTGTGGGAGGTAACATGTACGCCGTGAAATAGTGGAGCTATGAGGTGTGTGTATTCTGAATCGAAGATCACTGTCATCCAAACAACAAAAGGATGCATAATTTTCTCTTAGCAATGTCATTTTTCTTTAGCAATGTTGGTCTCCCATGTTACTACACAATATATGAAAATTAAGAAGCAAAAGCTCTCCTCCTTTGTAACAAGCTATCTACACTACACAATTCCTTGTTTGAGGGTGTAAACATATATACCTTAATTTCTACCTTGTTTGGTGGTTCAAGAACTTGATTCCATAAGCAAAAACAAAGAAAAATAGAAGAACCCAACCAACATGGGCAAAAACCACTGCTACAAGAAAGTCATGATCATATCCCAAGTATTCTTTCAGGAACTGATTCACCTGCATTTTCACAGTTTCACCAGGGAGTTCGAGTTCATCGGTTCTGTCTCCCACCTGGGATGCGAAAATCCCATATATTGTCCAAGCAACTGGAGAAGCCCAGTAGTACCATCTCCACCACAATGGAATTAGCTGCAGAAGTTATGACCAAAAAAAGAAAACAAACACCTTGTGAGTTTTTAACTAAATCAAGAGAAAGTTCAAGAAATGGTTGCTAGTAGTCTTGTTTAAGGTTAGCCTACCGGTCGAGGAACAAGGAAACCAGAGAATAAGTTCCAGAAACTGAGGAAGAAGGACATGACAATGGCAGCAATTTGATAACCAGGAGTCAAAGCAACAACCATCATGCCATACATGGAGAAGTAGGTGAAGCACATGAATATGAAGTAGTAGAAATAGAAGAACTTGTCTGCTGTCCATTGGTATCCAATCATGGAAAACAACAGAAGAGAATAAATAAAAGTCTGTACTGCAACATATATAGTCTCTATAGCCACCTGCAGAACACATAAACCAAAAAAATCTTATAACCAACTGCTATACTTGAGAAACTGGAAAAATGACAAATTTTCTTATGAATACCGAATACGACTAATTGTCTAAGCTTACAAAATCTGCTTATTTGAAAAAGTATTTTTGTCCGAAGTGCTTTTTCAAAACAGTAACTTTGGAGAGTAACAGTTTCTGTTTGGCCTAATTAATTTGTATAACACTTTTGTCAATATCAGAGCAACAATTTGTGTTTGGCCCAGGTTCCAAAAGTGTTTACGGGGAAAAGTTACTTTTTTCAACTTCTGAAAAACAACTTCTGCTACTACAGTTATGGCTCCCCAGAAGCTTGACCAAACAGGTTATAAGTCAGTGGCGGATCCACTCTTGTCCAAGAGTCACGGGAAAGGTACACTATGTAGATAAATAATTTTTTTTTTTTCATGTATGTTACTATGTGTTGAATTCTTTGGCTTTTCTGTGTGTTTACTTTTAACTTCCCTAATATTCCTGTTTCCGCCACTAGACTGAGAGATCGGAGAAGATGAAGCATGTATTCAGGAAAGTTTATGTGATACCTGAGCAAATGCATAAGGCAACTCTGAATACATTCCAGCAGCTCTTTCGCGATAGAAAACTGTTCTTTCAACAGCCACAACAGATTGTACTGCAGAAGCATTTGTGGCTCCAAGAAACATGACAGCTGCATAAGTAGCTCCAAGCAGATTAAGCAAATCTTGTTGTCTGTATCTGTTAAACAGATCAAATAAAAGTCAAGACATTTCTCAGTTTGAATTCGCCTACATAATCGAGCTTATAATAAAGAAATCCGGGATTACATTTGATTCCCTTTATTCCAAAAGATGACACCAAACAGAATCCCAATGATTACTGTCATGAAGAATCTGATTGCATTATATTGTGAATTCCTCCAGTATGACCAGTGTTGTTTCCAGAAACAGGCCTTGCACTGAGTTATAAAGGATTGAGAATATTGAGTGGGGAAGTAGAGATCCTTCGAGCATGGTGCTGGTGTGCTAAGTTCCTTGATTAGCAGTTGATTTCTCCTGCAATGGAAATTGAGATTCTTATTAATATGACATTAAAAGAAGATCAGAATTCGGACAACAGATTAGCTTAGCAGTATCCACAAGAACTTACTGATAAAGATCAGACTTGGCATAGACTTCAGCAAAATCAATATCAAGTTTGGCTTCCACAGAAGATGAGCTGACATCAAGCATCCACGTAGCTGGATTATCGCACTCTCTGATTTTAGGAACCCCTCGTATGGCCTGCAGAACGAAAAACATGAATTTAAATTTAAAACCTTTTGAATGAAGAAGAAGAGAGTTCTAATATACAGCCTCGTCATTCTCCTAGTCCCAAGCCCGCTAAAGAAAGGGTTGATTCTTAGGTGTAGTGCTTCTTCCTTATGCTGCCTATTAGTGCTAGTAAAGTAGAATTAGCCCATAATGCAGAACCTCTAGGCATAACCTTTCGCTTAATACTACAATCGACAATTGAAACATAGCAATATGAGTATCGACATGGCTGAAGGAAGTAGTAGTTACTGACAAGACAATCATTTAGTACTGCATGAATTCCTATAATTAGCAGAGGAACAACCATATACTCAAAGGGCAGAGTATAGAAAGATAACTAACCTCAAAATATTCAACCATCGTTTGAGAACGAGCGCCTAGAGGTCCAGCATATATTACTTGGCCTCCTCTTTTCATCAAAAGTAGCTTAAACAAGAGATTTGTTTTTATCATGACTCATTTTACAAAATGGAATTATGCATATGCATAATGGATAGAGTCGATATATACCTCATCGAAAGCTTCAAAAATATCTATGCTAGGCTGGTGGATCGTGCAGACGACTGTTCTTCCTGTATCCACCGTCTTTCTGACAGTACGCATAACAATAGCTGCAGCTCTAGCATCAAGTCCTGATGTGGGCTCATCCATGAAGATGATGGATGGATTTGCAACTAATTCGACTGCAGTGGTCAGTCTCTTTCTCTGTTCAGTGGAAAGACCGTCTACCCCCGGGAGCCCAACAAGAGCATTCCTCAATGGTTTGAGTTCTACCAATTCCATTACTTCTTCCACAAACATCTGCACTTGGAAAGCAACAAAGTCAGTGAAACTTTAATACACAGTTTGTATTAAAAGTGGAGTATGCTTTATGTTACTATCTTGCCTTTCGTGTTTCTGTCTTTACATCTGAGGGTAGACGTAGCCAGGCTGAGTAGAGGAGAGACTCATAGACAGTAACATATGGTGAATGGATGTCATTTTGTTCACAGTAACCGCTGACTCGAGCAAATGTTGTCTGATTCTTTGGGTAACCTGAAATCTTTATGCTCCCTTCAATGTATCCCCCTGTCTTTCTACCTGCTAAAACATCCATCAAGGTGGTCTTTCCAGCACCACTGACACCGACTAAGGCTGTAAGAATTCCAGGCCTAAAGGCACCACTAACGTCTCGTAGAAGTTGCAATCTATCTTCTTCAATTCCTTGAGTCTTCATTTCCTGATAAAACAAAAGTTCCAATGTTTAGAGAGCTATAGTACGTTTGTTTTAGTGTCGTATGCCAGGTAGCGCTAAAGAAACAGTGAGAATGCAATAACTATGTGTTGCGGTCGGCTATATGAATCCTCACTATTCCATTTAAGCTCAACTATTCGTGATGAATCCGCATAATGAAGAAGCAGTGAGAATCATCAGTTAAATTGGAAAAAAGAACTTACAGCAGGCATATCAACATAGTAATTCACATGGTTGAATGCTAGTGAAAGGGGCTGGAATGGCAAGACCATCCGGTTTCTTGATTCATGTTTTGGGAAAGGAACAACAGAACTGGTGTTTACTTGAGCACATGTTGGAGCCATCTGAATATCTGTGGTAGTCATTACACGACGAATTAGTCTGAATCTGTGTGTTTATTTTTTTTAACCTCTACAGATTAACCTTAAGATTGACACTTAAGGATGAAAATTCAGGAATGCAACAAAGTGAAGTTTGAAGACTTGATGTCTTGTATAGAAGTGCAAACTTCCAAAAAATACTGATTAAAAGGATCAAAGGCAGAGCTTTAACAAGTTAAACCAAGCATAAAATAATTTATTTAGTTTTATTGATTAAATCTATTTACTATAGCCCTTTATGTCTCTTTGATTACTATTACTTGAATCACTTCATTTCCATTACAACAAGATGACCGAAGAAGTTGCTGATTGAAAATGTACAAAAACAGAAATCTAGAAGTTACTTACCTCCAACTGTTGCTTTTTCTTGTGGCCTACTATTGTTTTCGTCGTCGTCCTCAACACTGACAGCTTTAATATTCCCGAGAGCTGAGATTCATGCTTTGAGTTAATATACCGATCTCTTTACAATTGAGTTGTGAAAGTTAAAATCATAAAACTGAACATACGATTTAAAAATGTCAAAG
>JACEIK010001658.1:213274-229216 GCA_018107945.1 Datura stramonium | reverse complement strand
ATTGCATGTCTTTTCAGTTCAACACTTTTATTTCTTGTGTATGGTTTCTCTCACTTACTCAGTATATTCAAAGTACTGACACATACTTTTATGATGTATCGTTTTATAATACAGCTGTAGGATCTCAGTCTCAGCCTCGCTAGCCGATCGCTCTCAGAAGACTTCAGTGGATCTAAGTGGTGAGTCCTCATCTTTCGAGGACGAAGATTATTTTACTTTGTTTTACTTTCTTCTATTTATATTTGGAGTTAGTTGGGGGCTTGTCCCAGCAACTCATCAGTTGTAGTGGCTTTCAGATGCAGATTTGGTTTTTTAGACTTGTAGTTTTGTTCAAATGTTTACAAACATTATGAATCAACTTCATTCTCTTAAATGTTTATATAGTTTTGCTATGAACTTCCGCTGTATATATTTATATGTTTACTCAGGATGCAAGTGTATGATAGACCAGATGTTGACTTGGGGTTACTTATGACTCCAAGTACCGTGTCCCATCTAGGGTGTAAGCTCGGGACGTGACAAACTTGGCATCAAATCACTAGGTTTAGAGTATCCTCGGATGTCTTAAAGCCGGATCGAGTAGAAGTCCTTTTCATGGGTGTGAAGCGCGCCAAACTTATAAAGGGGAGGCTATGAGATGTTATTAGGAAAACTCCCTTCTATTCATGCTCTTTATCGTGCTCTATTTCATTTTAGGGAATTATGCCTCCGCAACGTGGTAATGGAAGAAGGGCTGATAACGCTCACAAGCCTACCCCACCAGCTCCAGCAGCCCCTCAGGAAGACTCAGTGTCCACCATGGAATTTAGGGCAGCTATCCAGCTGCTCGCTCAGATGATTACCAGTCAAGTGAACCAGCAGGTGGTTCCAATATACAATAATGGGTCCGCAGAAACTGCCCGAGTGCGGAACTTCACTCGGATGAACCCTCTATATTTTCATGGATCTAAGGTGGGAGAGGACCCACAAGGGTTCATGGATGAGATTAAAAATATCACCCGAATTATGGGTTTCAATCCCTCAGAGAGTGCCGACTTGGCTGCCTACCAGCTAAAAGGGGTAGCCCAGGTCTGATACGAACAATGCAAGGAAGGGAGGCCAGCGGAAGTAGGACCGGTGGAATGGGATGAGTTCACTACAGTCTTCCTGGAAAGATTCTTCCCTCAGGAGCTCAGGGAAGCAAAAGTGGCGGAGTTCATGAATTTGTGACAAGGAAACCAGATAATAGAAGAATATGCTCTGGAGTTCACCAGGTTGTCCAAATACGCTCCAGAAATGGTGGCGATCCCAGGGCTCATATGTTGAAGTTTTTTAATAGGGTGTCGAACCTGGTCCTCAAAGAGTGCATGACAGCGATGTTGATTAAGGATATTGACCTCTCCAGCCTTATTGTCTATGCCCAACAGATTGAGGCAGAAAAACTGAGGGATATGGAACGAAAGAACAAGCGGGCAAGGACTAGCCAATCATATTATGGCCACTCCTAATTCGTGCTCTATTTCATTTTAGGGAATTATGCCTCCGCAACGTGGTAATGGAAGAAGGGCTGATAACGCTCACAGGCCTGCCACACTAGCTCCAGCAGCCCCTCAGGATGACTCAGTGTCCACCACGGAATTTAGGGCAGCTATCCAGCTGCTCGCTTAGATGATTACCAGTCAAGTGAACCATCAGGTAGTTCCAATCAACAATAATGGGTCCGCAGAAACTGCCCGAGTGCGGGACTTCACTCGGATGAACCCTCTATATTTTTATGGATCTAAGGTGGGAGAGGACCCACAAGGGTTCATGGATGAGATTAAAAATATCACCCGAATTATGGGTTTCAATTCCTCAGAGAGTGCCGACTTGGCTTCCTACCAGCTAAAAGGGGTAGCCCAGGTCTGGTACGAACAATGCAAGGAACGGAGGCCAGCGGAAGTAGGACCAGTGGAATGGGATGAGTTCACTACAGCCTTCCTGGAAAGATTCTTCCCTCAAGAGCTCAGGGAAGCAAAAGTGGCGGAGTTCATGAATTTGTGACAAGGAAACCGGATAATAGAAGAATATGCTCTGGAGTTCACCAGGTTGTCCAAATACGCTCCAGAAATGGTGGCCGATCCCAGGGCTATTATGTTGAAGTTTGTTAATGGGGTGTCGAACCTGGTCCTAAAATAGTGCATGACAGCGATGTTGATTAAGGATATTAACCTCTCCAGCCTTATTGTCTATGCCCAACAGATTGAGGCAGAAAAACTGAGGGACATGGAACGAAATAACAAGCGGGCAAGGACTAGCCAATCATATTATGGCCACTAGAGGTTCGGCGGTAGTAGCCATCCACAGCAGCAGTAGAGGGCTCCAACACCCAGCTCAGCCAGTGCCCCTACCTTTTTGTCCTGCCAGGATCAGAGGGGTGGAGCATCTGGCAAGAACCACCCAGTAGAGTGTCTTCAGGGTCGAGAGGGATGTTTTGGTTGTGGACAATTTGGTCAACGTCTTAAGGAGTGTCTGTCAGCAGGATGGGGAAGGTCATAATCCACGACTTTAGCAGCTCTAGCAGGTCAACCAGTTCAGTAGGCTAACATAGGTACAGATGGCGGTCAGCACCAAAACCATTTTTATGCATTGTCTTCTCATCGGGATCAGGAGAGCTCACCTGACGTGATCACAGGTATGTTATGCCTTTTTCATCTGGAAATGTATGCCTACTAGATCCAAGAGCCACACTGTCATTCGTGACCTCCTACGTAGAAGTCCAGTTCGATATCAGTCTAGAGGTCCTCTCAGAACCATTTTTATTCTCCACCCCAGTTGGCGAACTAATTAGATTCAGCCGAGTGTATAGAAATTGCCCAGTCTCAGTCTTCAATAAGTTCATTTCGACTGATTTTGTAGAATTAGACATGGTCGATTTTGACCTCATCCTTGGAATGGATTGGTTACACTCCGCTTATGCCTCAGTCGACTGGAGAACTAGGGTCACCAGGTTTCAGTTCCCTAATTAGCCAGCTCTAGAATGGACGAGCAGTAGTACAGCGCCTAAGGGTTAGTTTATTTCCTACCTTTAGGCCCAGAAGCTTATTTCTAAGGGATGTATCTATCATCTAGTTCGGGTCAAAGATTCCAACTCTGAGACCCCAACTATCTAGTCAGTCCCAATTGTCAGCGAGTTTCTTGATGTGTTTCCCGAAGATTTTCCCGAAGTTCCTCCTGAGTGGGAAATCAACTTTGGTATAGACCTTCTCCATGATACTCAGGCCATATCCATCCATACTTACAAAATGGATCCAGTTGAACTTAAGGATTTGAAGGAGTACCTAAAAGATCTTCTTGATAAATGTTTTATCAAACCCAGCATTTCTCCCTGGGATGCTCCAGTATTATTCGTGTTATACCCCGAAATCCCAAAGATCAGACCTAGGAGTTGAAATGGAGAAAAGATAAAATTTGGCATCAGGTATCATAACGGGTCGTGAGGTGACCCGTGAGAGCAGCCCACGAGTCGTGATGTGACTCATGGTGAGGCCTAGGTGATGAGTTTGAAGTTTGGAAAATGGAATCCCTACGGACATGACCATGATTCGTGGTCAGGCCCCACGACTCGTTAGGTCAGTCGTGGGGAGTGATGAGTGAGAAAAGAGAAGGAAGAGGGTGGTGTACTTAACATAAGGACCCCACAAGTCGTGGTCAGTCACCACGATTCGTAGGAAGGGTCATGAGCAGCATGGTAAAGTAATAGCAAAATCCATGGCAGTGTACATAACGAGTAGTGACCACGAGTCGTGGTCACCAGTAACGAATCATGGAGTAACCCATGATGAGCCCATAAGACTTGAGAAGTAGTGTACTTGATAGATGATGCCACGAGCCATGGCCAAGGTGACGAGTTGTTAGGTCCCTCGTGGGGACTACCAAGCAATTATTTTCTGCGAATTTAGTAGGGGATTTTTCGTAATTCGTAAGATCCTAAATCCTAAAATACATCGTTTTAATTTATGAATGATGTCTTTTAAGAGGGTTAATTTCATTTTAGACCATATTCATTCATGCATGCAAGGATAGAAGGTTAAAGGGGGTGATCAAGCTTGTTCTTCTTCAAATTCTAATTAATTTCTCTTGGGCAATTAAAGAAGTGCAAGAATCAACTATAATCAGGTATGTAGGGTTATGAATGGGTGATTTATTTCACACTCATGCCCAATCCATCTCTAAATCATGAGTTCCCTATGTCTAATCTATGGGATTTTAATTCAAAGCATGAATTTCCTAATTCTCTACATGGGTATGATTTAAATATGTTTCTACTATTTAATTATGAAGCATGATCAAGTTTTATATTCTTTTAAATTAAAAATCATGTTTCAAGTTTTATGAATTAAAAAGCCCATTGATGAGAAGTTCATGAAAGAAGAGATTTGTGATGAATGTATGATTATGATGAGATGTTATGATAAAAAGCATGTTTTCAAACTACCCATGTTTATAATTATGTTTTTTATGTGAATTGAGTATTTTCAACCATGAGAAAGTATTACGCAATGCCCACATGTTCAAGTATGATTTATAATTTCTCGAATTAAGCTTACCACATGGTTTTGGGGCGATGACTCCTAATTAGCTTTCAGCTTGTGGTATGGTTTGAATTAAAGCATCTCATATGCATGATTTCATATTTGATATGTATTTTCTTATTGAGATTCGTCAACAAACGATGTTGAGCTTCATTGAAAAAAGATGGAGAGAATATGCATGTTTTTGGAATAGTGTCTAGCACCGAGTAGGCTAAGGGTCGATCACCTTATGCCTCAGAACTATGCGCCAAGTAGGTTTATAATTATATATGTATTACTTCGGGACCTCCCTTGTGTGCTATCCCCAGCCCTATTTGGCCCACAAGCTTGATATCAATATCATGGTATTGTCCCTAGCCTTGGCAAAGCTTTGGACGGCTCTACCACTTGAGTGTGATAGTTGGGACCATGTAAGCTCTATCGTGGTATGTCAGTTAAAAGATGAATCTCCCATTGTTCCTCATGATTTCAGTTATGCATGTTCATCATTCATGAATTTGTATATCTATATATGTTCTAAAGCAGGTTTGACTCAATGTTCAATTTTTACTCATGACTATCAGATTTCAGCTTTTAGTCAATCGATTCAGTAATGACGTTATGTTATGTTATGATGAGATCATGATTTTAGAAATAATACATGCAAGCCCTACTCTCAGATCCTTATTGTTTATATTTTACATTATGCATGTCTTTAAATGATTTTTTACTTACTTAAGCAGTTTTACTTACCTTACATACTCGGTACATTTCACGTACTGACCGCATACTCTATGCTGTATCATTTCATGATATAGGACCTGGCTCTTAGGATCAGCCCCATGTCAGTCTTCGAAGTTAGCATCTTATGTTGTTGGTGAGTCATCATGGAGAATTGATAAGGAAAAGCTTGAAACTATGCTTGATCTCTCTAAAATCTTCTTAATTTGCATACATGGGAATGACTTATGCAAGAGGGACTTAACCTATCTTATTATGCCCAAAAAAATATATAAAATGACTTAGTTTAGGGCCTTAGAGCATAGAAAGGTCGAAAATACTCTTAATAAAATTTCCCTTAAAACTGTCCTAGGCAAACCAATGACTGATCCCACGAGTCGTTGCATGAAACCACGACTCGTTGTATCCAGTCGTTGGGTCCACTGCCTCACTTGATGCCTTCGGATTCTTTCCACGACTCAATAGGATGAGTCGTTGCTTCAAACAACGGGTCTCTAGATCGATCGTTGTCAGCTTTCCTAAAAATCCTAAACTTCCCTTACCACGAGCCTCACCACGATTCGTGGTTGCTTCCAACGAGTCGTGGTCTTGATTCGTTACCTCCATTGGAAAATCTGGCAACCAAACTATGACTGGTAACCACGGGTCTTCACCTCTCTCCACAAGTCATTGGATGACCCATGGTATCCCCAACTACCAAGGTCCAATTCCTTCCTAAGACTATTAACAACAACTCGTGGCTTCCAACCACGAGTCGTTACATTATCCGTCCTGTGACTTTTTCCTAATTTTTAAGCCAACTTCAAATATTGATCCCGGGTGTAATCCTAGGATCTTTTGAGGTATTACAGGAAGTACCAGTCAAGGTCCTTGATCATCAGGTTCATAAGTTGAGAATTAAGGAAGTAGCCTCAGTGAAGGTTCTATGGAGAAATCATCTTATTGAGGGAGCTAAGTGGGAGGCCGAACTCGTATCTTTTTCCTTCCGGCTCAGTTCCAGTTTGAGGTATCAGTTTCATGTCCAGTTCATGCCTCTCAGTTCCTTTCATGTTTAACATGTATGTATGATTCATGAAATCAGTTCATCCATCACTCCGTCAGCTTTCATCTTCAGATGTTTGGTATGTGGGATTGTAGTTTCTTTTCCCAACCTTCTAGTATGTTTAACCCACACTCTAGGATGAATGTTCCCAAGGAGGAGATATTGCAATACCCCAAAAGTTACTAAGACTAGACTTAAGATTTGAAGTGTGATCAGCAGGAAAAGTTTTTTTTTTTAAAAAAAATTATTTTAGTACGACTCAACCTATGAGTCGTAGGTTGGTAGTACGAGTCGCAGAAAGATCCATGGTCTAGATCAGATATGTTGTTTCCCAACCACGATTCCCCACTACGATCCGTAATATGTGGGTAAGACCCGTGTCCAGAAGTCGTAGAAAGACTTTGGAGTTATAAGGTGAATGATTGTATGGGTAATAGTACGACTTGTAGGATGGAGTTACGGGTCATGGAACTACTCAGAGAGTTGGGGAAAATGGACTTATTAGTCACTGGCGGAAACCACAAGTTGTAGGTTGGTGGTACGACTCATGGTACGAGTCATAATATGATGGTGTGAATCGTCGATTCAGTCGTGAGTTGATATATTATAATGCCTCGGACTTTCGGCTAAGTTTGGAACCGTTCTAGGTATATGGATAGACTCAAGCCAGATGAATGTATGGAAACAAGATGTTAAGATCAATTTCTAAGTATAAGAAGTGCATTAGATGCAAGTTATCATAAGGAACCTCTATCATGAAGTTGAGTTGAGGGTCTTCTTACCGATTGAGTTTTTCGTATTAGTTCGTATAAGGGTCAAATTCAAATGATCATAGATCCTACATTACAAAATGTTTTTGGATAATTCAGCATATCAAATTGAAGCCCTTTGAGTCTTCTTTCCAACGCATCCAACCTTTTACCAATTGGAATTCGGAGTAAAAGTTATGAGTGATTTAGAAAAGCTGTAACAGGCATTGTATGACTCTCAGTACGAGTTGTACAATCAACCTAGACCCGTACTGTTGGTTGTAGTAACTGCCAGTTACAGGTTTTATTTTGATAGTTTTGGGGCATTTTGGTAAATTACTATGCTTCTAACTCCTAAATGACGTCGTTTTGGCTTTCTTAAGGACAGATTAAAGGGATTAACCTAGCCTAAATCTTTACTCTCTTCAAACATTCTTAGATTAGATTTTCTCTCAAGAATGAGCTAGGGTTCATCGCCTCCAACTTCTCAATTCCTCTTGGATATTCAAGACAAGTCAAGAGATCATCAACCCAGGTATGTAAGGCTATGAATGGGTGCAATAGTCCACACCAATGCCCAATTTCCTCTCAATTTGTGATGTCCTAGTTGATGATTCCATGGGGTTTCTACCCAATGCATGAATTTACTAAGTTTTAACCATGGGTATGATCTAAGCATGTTTAAATGATGAATTATGATTAAGGGAAAAATTTTACAATGTTTTAAATTATAAATTGTGTTTTCAAGTTTTCTAAACAATGATGCACATCCATAACGCTTCATAAAAATTGAGATCTAGGATATATGCTTAAGCATGATGATATATTTATGAGAAAAGTATGTTTTCAAGTTACCCATGTTTATGATCATGTTTTCAAGTGAATCAAGTGATTTTAAAGCATGTTAAAGTATTGGGAAATCCCACATATTCAAGTATGTTTTATGATTTCATTAATAAGCTTACCACATGATTTTGGAGTCAAGACTCCCACTATTTTCAGTTTGTGGTATGGTTTGAGCCAAGGCCCCTCATGTTATGATTTCCAATTATGCATGTATATTATTACTCATCTTCGTCACTAGACGATAGTCAGCTTCGTTGAAAAATGATGGTCAGCTTCATTGAAAAATGATGGAGAGCATATGCATGTTTTTGGGAGTAGTGTCTAGCACCGAGTAGGCTAACGGTTAGTCAACCCTATGCCTCAGAACTACGCTCCAATGTAGGTTATATACACACACTTTTGGGACCTCCCTTGTGACCTTTCCCCTGCCCCAAGGGGCCTTCATCTTGATATCGATATCATGGTTTCATCCTTATCCTTGGAAAGATTTTGACAGTTCTGCCCTCTTGAGTTTAATAGTTGGGACCACATAAGCTCTATCATGATAATGTCGGTTATGTGACGAGTCTCCCATTGTTCCTTTCATACTCGGTACATTTCATGTACTGACTGCATACTCTATATTGTATCATTTTATGATACAGACTCCGATCTTCACACTCAACCCCATCTCTAGCCAGTTCTGGAGTTAGCATTCAGTCTCCAGTGGTGAGTCCTCATCTTTCGAGGGCCCCTTTCTATTCAGTTATGCTATGTACTTTCTGTTTCAGACTTAGAGAGTTAGTTGAGGTCTTATCCCATCAACTCATCAGAAATAGAGGCTTTTCAGACATACATTGTCATAAGCTTCAGATTTGTGTATTTTTCAGATGTTATATTATTATTAGACTTCCGCTTGATTATGTTGAATTTAAATGTCATGTTCATTCCATGGGTCAACTTAGAGACTCTCAGAGTTTTTTGTGGCGTGTCTCGAATCGGGCCTATGTTCGGATCGTGACAAATGGTTAGCTTGAGGTCACTTGTGGCATCAAGTATCGTGTCTCGTACAGAGTATAGACTCGAGTCGTGACATGTCCCTTGGCCCGTAGGTCCTGACATAAGGTTAAAATACTATTCCTTCTAGAATGGTATCTCACTAACGGCTTGAGCCCCCCGAAAGAGGCCTTCTTTTCCTTCCACCTAAGTTGCACAACAAAAGCCCAAACAAAATCCCTGGGAATAGTGAAGCTTCATAGGGTCTTTCTATCTAGGTGTCGGTAGACGTATCTTCACAGATATGTCTATTTTACCAAGCCTCTGTTTGAGATAGTGCCAAAATTAATATGCCTTTCCTGCAGGTCAAAACTTACCCGACAAGGAATTTTTCTACTTTAGGACCGTTATAGTTATGACCACTATTCACTGGGAGAGTTGGTCACCAGCTCCCCTATCATCAGGTTACAAAATTTCTTGACCTTACAACATTGGGCAGGCGTCATCTCCTATTCATGGTGTTACGACTTAGAGGAGACCTGTGTTTTTGGTAAATAGTCGCCCGAACCTGGTCACCGTGACCCTTTTTATGAGGAGGCTATTATGTCAAGTTCCTTAGAGATATTTGTCTCGCGCCTCTAGGTATTCTCTAACTACCCATTTATGTTGGTTCCACGTATATGTACCCTCTTGCTTAAAGTTTTTTAAGTTTTTCATAGGAGTATGGCATGGGTTACTTCAGTGCCGTAGTGCCTGGTATTCAGATATTGGCTCAAGGCATTTTCTCTATCCTTTCTTACCTTGAAAAAGTAGGGACACCTTAACGTTCTTGGACCGATAATCATCTTTCAGCTAACCTAGCCTTCTTCATCCCTCGAGACAACAAAGGGTAGTACATAAATATTCACCTATTATCCATCGACTATGCCTTTCAGCCTGATCTTAGGCCTTGAATCACCCTTTGTGGACAAACCTTACGGATGAATCCTTAGTTGTTTGGGGCATTAGAATATCACCATTGTCTGTGTTACTCAAGACAACAATCTCGCTTTCATTTCGTCCACCACCGTTCATGCAGAGGCATCTCTCTAAGGTGGAATGCTTGATGTTGAGCTTATTTACGCACTTAATTACCATATTTCATCCATACTTAGCTATGTTTTGAGAACAAAATCATGTGTTGCTTTGGTTTTGTGTGATATTTGTGAAAAGGAAGCTAACACGCATGATTAGATGATTAAAGATTGAAAAATGATAAGATTTAGCTAGTTTGGCATTGAAAAATAAGTGTTGATGACCCAAGACTCAAAAGGGACAAGTTTCAGAGAAAAAAAGGGGTTGGCATCATGGAACAAAGCTGAAACAATGAGCCCTACATTGCACGTATCACCAAACTTTAGAGGAGGATTAAATTTTCCCAGCTCAGCAATCTATGAATCGTGTAACATTTGCCCCACATGGAGGGCTGCATCGCGCAATACCAGCTCTGCGTCCAGCCTCGCATCGCACAGGCAGTGTCAGCCTGCCAGAATTTTGCAAAGTCCAATCCTAATTAAAGAAGGAGAAATGCAAACTAATCCTACTAAAAATACCCCTAGGACATTTTTAATATTAATTCACGCATAATTCGTGCAATTCCTAGGATAGTTTCAGCATGAAACACATTATTCCATATCATTGTTTAGATACAAACATCAAGTTCTAGTAATTCTTTTAGCTATCAAGATTTTTCAAACAATTTCATATATTTATAAGTAATCATTATGATTTTTATTCATATTTTATTATTGTTTCTTCAAACATGAGCAGTTAAACTGATTAGCAAGAATTGTGAGAATCATGATGGATTAATAGATGTAGGTAAAATAAAATAGTGATTCTTGAATAGTGAACATGATTTTATTATTTTTCTCTTTGTTTTTATTTTCTTTTTGCGGTTGCAAATGTTAAAAGTTGCCTATATCATCAACCTGCTTAATTAAAGAATTGAAGTTAGGAAAGGAGAATAACAATAAAAATTTAAGGCTACCAACCCTCATCTAGTTGATATGAACTATAACCAAGGACAGTCAGTCAAAAACTAATGACGAGGGAAAAAGATAAACACCTAAAGTCCAAGAGGATTTAGCGTGACATTCGTCTATGTAGGTTGAGAGACATTATATGAACTTAATCGTCAGTATTGCATGAAATTCACTGGGATAGATCACTAATAAAATAAACCTACTATGTTATGAAATCATGAAAAATACAGTTCTAGTTTATTCATTCAGAATGATCACAATCAACAAGTTCACAAAAATCTAGTTTAAATTATTTCATTTTATTACAAACCCCTCTTTTAATATACTGATTACTAGTTCAATACTCATGTTTAAATAGTTTATCATGATATTCCCTATGGGATTCGACCCCAACCTAGTTGGGTTACAATATTTGACAGCGGTCGCTTTATACTTCATTGCGAGGTATAATCTGGACGTGATCAAATTTTGATGTCGTTGCCGGGGAATACTGTTTAGAAATAGTTAAATAGTTTTTAAATTCATCATGTAGTCCATAGTTCTTGTATNAGGTTGACGAAAGACGCTTATTTTCTACTGGTAAAAACCATTGGTTGTTGTTGTTGTTGTTGTTGTTGTTGTTGTTGTTGTTGTTGTTGCTTTTTGGTTTTTGTTTTTGTTTTTATTTTAATTAGATTTTGTTTTTGGTATGGCATTAAGGAATGAAAATGGGTTTGGTGGTTGCAACCCAAAACTTGATGATCCATGTCCATATTTTGGAGGACTCCACTTTTGGCAAGAATGTGAATATGCCCCCAGAAGAGAAACGTGTACACCTTCTCACTTCTATGATGAGTACAATTACACTTTATGTGGTGGTCAAGGTGGACATTGGGGTGATTGTCCAAAATTATTTCACTTCCCTGCCCTATTGCTTTAACAAAAATGCTAGTTGTACTTTTGAGTTTAACAAGAACGATGACATGGAATGTGAAGGTCAAAGCACTGCATTTGAACGCATGGAAGCCATGCTCCAAACTTTTTTCTAGTGGGAGTCTAACTTGGAGGAGGATGTCAACTCCTTAATGTCCATGGAATTGTGTACTCCTCAAGAATAAATGGTCGAAGAATAGATTTCAAGCTCAAAGGATGAGCTAAAATATCTTTATGACCACAATGAAAATTATGGAATTGAAGAAGAGTAAAAATTTTAAGAAGAAATCTCTAGTTCTCAAAAAAAAAGAAATTAAGAAGCATAATAGGTAAGAGTGAATAATGGGGCTGAGTTCTGACTAACTAGTGGGAAAAAGTTCAACGTGATGATGAGAAAGTTATCCAAAATATGGATTTTTCCATGGGAGGACTTTTACAAGCCTTACAAAATTTTCATCATTAAGAAAAACTTAACCAAGTGGAAATTGTGAGGGATGATTGGCTATCGAAGCAAGATCAACAACTTGGGGTATATGAAGATCACCGTGAAGGAATTTTACGATTAGCAGAAGACTTATTAAAAATGTATACCGAGCAAAGTCAAGAAATGGAGCTATTAGAAATTGCTACCTAAAAATTGAAGGTCTAATTAAACAATGCTATCACTGAGGCATGCAATGCTCATCATCAACTGGTCATGGGTAATAGTTTTGAGCCAGCTCCCACTGAAGAAGAGGTCAAGATGGACTTTGAAGAACCCAATAATAATGCAAGATGCTGAAATTCAAGAAGCGACACTAGAGTTGCAAAGAAAAGTCTATCAAATCATTTTTGAGGAATCTAGTGCATTTGAGAGTGAGGATGTCAAGAAGGAATCATACTTGAAAATAGAGCGACTTAGACCGCATTCCAATTATTTTTCAACATTGATTGACGATATAAAAATTGAGGCAACCAAGTCTATGGAGAATTTCGAAGAGGAAGATCAAAGTGACTTCATTTTAAAATTTGTCATACCAATAGGGAAAAATCACATCCCTCATTTAAGGGCCAAGAAGTGTAAGATGTGATAACTATTGCTTGGTGCCTCTATTTTTACACCACTATCCTTGAGCGGAGTAAAAAATTGGAAAAAAAAATTAAGGATGCAATTCATAAGTTTAAAGTGGAAAGAAATGTGGTAAATTAATAATCTCGTGCCACGACGTTAAATCAAGTGCTACTTGAGAGGCAACCCAAGATAACTTATGTTTTATTTTTTTGTTTTTTTTTTGTTATTTGTATATAATATGTTTGTTCAAGTGCGTAGGAAAATACATCATAGGTACAAAGTTGGTCTTGGGCCATAACACAACAAGCGAAGCATGTGCCAGACTCCGTGTGAAGCTACATGATGTGGTGGCCCTTCTGTGCATCTATGTGCATGACGCGACATGCTCACAACTCACTGAGCTGCGAGATGTGGACAGGGTCATCTGGTTAGAAGTTCTTCCAACAGACGGCAAGGATTAGGACTAGGGAGTGCATTCTTGCACCCTTTACTTGTAATTTCCTATTTAAAGCAATGGGGACAATGCTAAGTCTTAAGTATGGGTTAGGGGTAAGTGAATTCCCATGTTTACTAAACATGTCATAACTTAGTACAATCCTCATTTAGTTTATTGTAATATGTTAATCATGTGATGTGATATGTTTGGTATGTTTTTATTTAGGTTCCCTCAGTTTTTATTTTCGGTACTTTTTCAGTGGATAGTTCCTTAGAACCGACTAGATTCTTTTTAGATTGAGTCAGTTAGTCATAGTCTTGACTTTTTCTAATGAAGGATGGATGATGGACGTCTTAAGAAAAAAATAGTCATTGTAGGAGAATAACAACTTGAAACCTTCTGAATACTAGGTGCTTCATTCAGGAAAACATTAAGATGTCATAACAGTATACTTAAGAAAAATGCATGAAACAGGTAGAGACACTTAAGCTATTGGACTTAACTCCTATGGTCAAAAAAATGGGCTTAATAATGTGAGATATTCAATGTGGATATATGTGTTTATATAATCCTAATCGCCATTATAGAACTATTTATGTCATCTACGTGTGAGACTTTTTTCATATATTCCATGCTTGCAAAATAATGCCTAAAAATTGCCTTTTGTGTGTGCTAAGAGAAATGAAGATATTGAATCTAGTAAGAGTAAGGGCATTTCTTTTGTAGCCTATTTTTATTATGCTTTTATCTACCCTAATGTGATTATCCATGTAATACCCCAAAAAGGGCCTAAGCATAGACCCAGGAGTTGAAGTTAGAAGCTGCAGAAAAACCTGGAATTTTGCACTAGAACGACTCGAGGTACGAGTCTTGATGAGGACCTACAACACGTGACTCGAGTCTTGATGAAGTTCAGGAGCCTGAGGTCATATCATGAGTGGTCTTACAAATCATGATGCGTAGGTATGACTCGTGGTTAGTAGTTGTGGTGAAATTCTTAGTAGAGCTAGAGTGAGTCATCACAGGTCATGGTACGACTCGTAGGATGTAGCAACGAGTCGTGAGGAGGAATCGTGGGTAGGTCGTAGTTGGTATAGGTGGATGATACCACGACTCACAGTACGACCCGTAGGATGGCACGATGAGTCATAGGATGTGACTCGTGGACAGTTTCAGAATATTGAAAAAATGGTGAGATGACCACGAAAGGTGGCCACGAGTCGTGACTCCATGGTACGAATCGTTGTACGAGTCGTGGTTGGGGACGGATCTGTTTTTCAGGGAAATTTCATCAAGGGAAAATTCGACTTTCCCATGCTTTTGGACCCTAGACCCTGTCATTTTAGCCTCAGTTTTAGACATTTTAGAGAGTTTAAACGGTTTTCTCCCCTCATTCTCACGTTTACTCTCAGAATTTCATCGACAGTTCTCTCAAGAAATCCTCTAGCAGACTTCTGGTCACTCATTCATCACAGCAGTCCAGATCCTCTTCTCCAGGGAATTCTTCACCAGGTATGTGGGGTTTCAGAAAGGGGATTGTCCTTCCCTTGTGTCTGCAAATTCCTCCTCAATTTCTTATAGTAATTCTAAGCCCTGAGCCTTTGAGTATGAGAAGCATTTATTTTATTTTCGTTGAATTCACTCAGAACGTTGTTTATATTTACTACTACTATAATCTTCGTCAGTTCCTTATCAAATTGTCAGTGTTATCACAAAGGTGAATTTAAACCCTAATTTTTGAGTAATGATTTTATTTTCTCAATTCTCTCTAATGAATGAAGGATGCTTGAGTTGAAATTTTCTAGAATTTCCTACATATATACTTATGATGACCTAATGTTCCATAAACAAAAATGACTTTTTGCATTGTTAAATGAAATTCCCAAAATTCTTGAAATTTTCATATATTATGAAATTGTCCGTGTTGTCGGCACATATGAGCTCTCTATTAGCTGTTAGTAATTTAATCGGTTAGAACACAGAACGCTATCAGTTTAGTCTCAATCAAAACCATATCAGTCTAGCTTCAGTCAGATTTTAACAACCTCAGTGTTGTCCAGGAAATGTCAACTGATCAGATTGACTCCAGTTGTTTTTCGAGGTATCAGTGGTGCCTCCTAGTTTCCAGACTCAGATTCAGATTTCAGATATTTGGTCCATTAGGCGTTCATGATATTCAGCTATTAGTTGTTATGTAGATGGTTATGACGCTTCTAGATAAGCAACTCTGACCAGTCGTAGAACTCAATTTCCAAATCTGGTCCAATAAGACGCTCAGGGAACTCTCTGACAGTATCCCTGGGTCAGTATAGTCTTGGACCCCAGTATCGAGCTATACGTTTGTCAGTAGTAACAATAATAGGGTTATTACAGTGGGAGTAGGACTTAGCACCAAAATGGTCGGGGTTCCAACGCACCCAGATTCGAGAACTACGTCGCCACCGTAGGTTTTACTTACTTGGCCTAATGGCCCCCTTTTGACTGTGATTTTCACAGTCCATGCCTTTATACCCTGGCAAGGTGTATTGGGTCCTACTGATATGGTGTGTACATCAGACTCCACGTCTAGCTCATGTGGTTATAATGTTTAGAAAACGTCCGTCACCCTAGGGGCAGAATGAGCTTAAACAACGT
>JACEIK010001658.1:192634-212820 GCA_018107945.1 Datura stramonium | reverse complement strand
ACTCCTCAGATAGATTGCTTTCAGACAGACACAACTTTCAGTTTATTCAGTGTTATTTAAAGATTTGAACTTTTACTTTCAGATTTGTCTTTCTTAAATATTTTATGTTATTATTTTAAGTTCCGCTGTGCATGTTTACTCAGAATTCTAGTGAATGATATACTAAGGGTTGACTTGGGGTCACTTTTGGCTTCAAGTACCGTGTCACGTCCAGGGTGTAGACTCGGGGCGTGACAAACTTGGTATCAGAGCACCAGGTTTAGAGTATCCTCGGAATGTCTAAAAGCCACATCCACTAGAGTCCTTTTCATGGGTGTGAAGCGCGCCACACTTATGACGAGGAGGCTATGAGAGTTATTAGGATAATTCCCCTTTTGTTCATATTCTCATCGTGCGATATGGTGCAAAATTTAAGGTCTCTCTTCTAATTCGTGCGTAACGCGTTCGCAAATAATGTCTCCTAGAAGGGGTGTTAATTAGAGGAAAGAATAGCAGGAATCCATCAGTCCCACCAACCCCAGTAGACCCTCTGAGTGGGCAAGTGACGGATGCGTAGATCGGGGCTGCCCTTAGAGTGTTAATACAGGCTGCGACCACTCAGGTTAATTAATAGGCAATCACAGCTACAAATCCTACCGAAGAGATAATAGCTACCAGGGATTGAAACTTCTTAAAAAGGGATCCATCTGAGCTTTATGGTCCGAAAGAAGATGGAAGGATCAGGGGAGAAGAAAAGGGAAGCAAGAGAGGAAGGATAAGGGATATAAGATATTCCCAACAGAGGATGAGTGGCTGACCTCATTTCCAGTATCATAGGAGGTCATCAACCCTAGCACCATCGGTAGCCAAGGGTCCTAACAAACCCAGAGTAAGGTAGATTACATACCCAGCTTGCGAGAACTGTGGGAAGAAACATTTTGGAGAATGCAGGGCTGGCTCAAGCAGTTGCTTTTGGTGCAGCAAGCCAGACCATAAACTCCGAGAGTGCCCAGCAGCCAAATGGGGTGAAGGTAGAGCTCCGACTAACTCTTCTACAGCCCTGTCAAGTCGCCTAATTTGCGAGAAATATGGAAGGAGCCACCATGGTAATTGTTTAGTTGGTAGGGAAGGATGTTTTGGATGTGGTCAATCGGGTCATAGAATAAAGAATTTCCCTCTAGCGGGACGTGGGAAGACTCAATCCACCATTCCAGTAGCTCGACCATCTCAGTAGGGAATAACATCTAGTATAGGTGGCAGACAACTCCAAATATAGTTGCAGGTATGTCATGAGCTTCTCATTTTGATCCTTGCATGTTGTAAGCCCAGGAGCCATATTATAAGGTATGAGATGCCTTTTAGCATGCTAGTATGAGAATTATCCCATGACTGGTAGGAAATGGTTATAAGTATGAAGCCTATAGTGATAGCTTTCTTGGCGAATGAGAACTCAAGAGTTAGTGATGTTATCCTGGCCTTAAGAAAGGATCTAAGAGCTTGAGAATGATAACTTAAAGCTAAGGGGGGAGATGATAAGTTAAAAAGGCCAAGTTAATCCCTAAGTGTTCTAGTAGAAGGGCTCCAAACATAGCATCTTTGGGATGACCATTTGCCCCTTATCGAATTTGCGTACAAGAACAGCTACCATTCTAGCATTCTGATGGCCCCGTTTGAGGAATTGTATGGTAGGAGGGGTAGATCTCCTATAGGATGGTTTGAAGTTAGTGAAGCTACTTTAATAGGGCCAAACTCAGTTCATGAGGCGATGCAAAAAGTTCAGCTTGTCCGAGAAAGGTTAAAAATAGCTTAGAGCCGCCAGAAATCTTATACCGATGTGCGGAGAAAAGAGTTGGAGTTTGCAGTTGATGATTGGGTGTACCTGAAAATTTCACCCATGAAAGGGGTGATGAGGTTTGGAAATAAGGGGAAACTCAGTCCTAGGTATGTGGAACCTTATAGAATTATGAGGCGTATCGGTAATGTAGCCTATGAGCTGGAGTTACCTTCAGAACTAGCAGTTGTACATCCAGTTTTCCATGTATCACTTTTGAAAAAGTGCATCAGAGATCCAACCTCTATGGTGCCATTGGATAATGTGGCAGTCAAGGATAGCCTCACTTATGAGAAGGTACCAGTCTAAATCCTAGACCGGAAGGTTCTTAGATTGAGGAATAAGGAAATAGAGTCAGTCAAGGTTTTGTGGAGGAATAAGCAAATTGAAGGAGCTACGTGGGAGGCCGAAGCAGATATGAGGGCCAAATACCTACACTTGTTCTCTACCGACTCTATTGCAGTTTGATATGTGAATTTTTCTTTAAGACTTGAGCTAGTTGTTAAATTCAATTCATGTAATTAAATTTTCTTTCTGACTTTTGTTGTGTTTATAAAAAGCAAAAATTCAGTTCAGTTGTTGAATGAGCAGTATTTGGATGTTTTGATTGTTATTTTTCTGGTTTCTATGAGTTTTCTAACATTCGAGGATGAATGTCTCCAGGGGGNCCAGGGGGGGGGGGGATATTGTAATACCCCGGAAAAGTGACTAAGAATAGACTCGGGAGTTGAAGTTAGAAGCTGCAGAAAAACCTAGAATTTTGCACCAGAACGACTCGAGGTATGAGTAGTGATGAGGACCTACGACTCGTGACTCGAGTCGTGATGAAGTTCAGGAGCCTGAGGTCATATCACGAGTGGTCCTATGAATCATGATGTGTACGTATGACTCATGGTTAGTAGTTGTTGTGAAATTTTAAGTAGCGCCAGAGTGAGTCGTCACGGGTCATGGTACGACTCATAGGATGTAACAATGAGTCGTGAGGAAGAATAGTGGGTAGGTCGTAGTTGGTATGGGTGGATGATACCATGACTGACAGTACGACCCGTAGGATGCAGTACGAGTCGTAGGATGCGAGTCGTGGCCAGTTTTAGAAGATTGAAGAAAATGGCGAGGTGACCATGAGAGGTGGCCACGAGTCGTGACTCCGTGGTACGAATCGTGGTCGGGGACAGATCTATTTTTAAGGGAAATTTCATTAAGGGAAAATTCGACTTTCCTATGCTTTTGGACCCTAGACCCTGTCGTTTTAGCCTTAATTTTAGATGTTTTAGAGAGTTTAAACGGTTTTCTCCCCTCATTCTCACGTTTAGTCTTAGAATTTCATCGACAATTCTCTCAAGAAACCCTCTAGCAGGCTTAGGGTCACTCATTCATAACAGCAGTCCAGATTCTCTTCTCTAGGGAATTCTTCACCAGGTATGTGGGGTTTCAGCAAGGAGATTGTCCTTCCTTTGCGTTCCCAAATTCCTCCTCAATTTCTTCTAGTAATTCTAAGCCCTAAGCTTTCGAGTATGAGAAGCATTCATGTTATTTTTGTTGAATTCACTCAGAACATTGTTTATATTTACTACTACTATAATCTTAATCAGTTCCTTATCAAATTGTCAGTGTTATCACAAAGGTGAATTTAAACCCTAATTTTTGAGTAATAATTTTATTTGCTCAGTTCTCTCTAGTGAATGAAGGATGCTTGAGTTGAAATTTTCTAGAATTTCCTACATATATACTTATGATGAGCAAATGTTCCATAAACAAAAATGACTTTTTGCATTGTTGAATGAGATTCCCAAAATTCTTGAAATTTTCTTATATTATGAAATTGTTTGTGTTGTCAGCACAAATGAGCTCTCTATTAGCTGTTAGTAATTTAATCGGTTAGAACACAGAACTCTATCTGTTTAGTCTTAGTCAGAATCATATCAGTCTAGCTTCAGTCAGATTTTAGCAACCTCAGTGTTGTCCAGGAAATGTCAACTGATCAGTTTGACTCCAGTTTATTTTTGAGGTAGCAGTGGTGCCTCCCAGTTTCATGACTCAGATTCAGATTTGAAATATTTGGTCCATTAGGCGATCATGATATTCAATCATAGCTCTGACCAGCCCCAGGACCCCAGTTCAGTTATTAGTTGTTATGTAGATGGTTACGATGCTTCTAGATAAGCATCTCTGACCAGTATTATAACTCAATTTCCAAATCTAGTCCTATAAGACGCTCAGGGAACTCTCTGATATTATCCTTGGGTCAGTATAGTCTTGGACCCCAGTATCGAGCTATCCGCTTGTCAGTAGTAACAGTAATAGGGTTATTCCAATGGGAGTAGGACTTAGCACCGAAAGGACCGGGGTTCCAGTGCACCCAGGTTGCAGAACTACGTTGCCACTGTAGGTTTTACTTACTTGGCCTAACGGCCCCCTTTTGACTGTGATTTTCACAGTCCAAGCCATTATACCCTAGTAAGGTATATTGGGTCCTACCGACGTGGTGTGTACATCGGACTCCACATCTAGCTCATGTGGTTATATGTCAGTTATAGCCTCTCCCACTAGTTAGTGCAGTTACTCTCAGATCCTTCAGTCTAGATTAGTATAGTGCAGTAGTCCAGACTCAGTATCTCAGACTTAGAACATGTTGATGACCATTAGTCAGGGTCATTTTTTACCATATCAGTTCTCCACCAGTTGTATCATTTTTCAGTATTGCAGTTGGTCATTTCATGTCGTATCCATTAAGTTTAGCTCAGTTCAGATTAGAATCATACTTAAAACAAGCTAGACCACCAGACACGGTCTTTCAAACCTTTTCAATTATATCAATTATTCAGTTCAGTAGTTTTAGTTGATTCTTGCATGTTTTCTCAATTCAGTATTAGTAGTACTTATCTCGTGTTATGCTTCTCTCACATACTCAGTACATTCAAAGTACTGACGCATACTTTTATGTTGTATCATTTTATGATACAGCCACAGGTTCTCAAACTCAGTACAGATAGCTGCCACATTTCAGAGTATCCCACCTCAGCAGTTGAAGTGTGAGTCCTCATCATCCGAGGGCATAATTTCTTTTTTTCAGTCACTTATTAGCTTAATTTAAACTTAGAATTAGATGGGGGTTTGTCCCAGTAACTCCTTAGATAGATGGCTTTCAGACAAACATGACTTTCAGTTTATTCAGTGTTATTTAAAGATTTGAACTTTTACTTTCAGATTTGTCTTTCTTAAATATTTTATGCTATTATTTTAAGTTCCGTTGTGCATGTTTACTCAGAATTCTAGTGAATGATAGACCAGGGGTTGACTTGGGGTCACTTGTGGCTTCAAGTACCGTGTCACATCCAGGGTGTAGACTCGGGGCGTGACAATCCAGCTAGCTATTTTGAGCCTGCGCCTATTCTTTTGATAGCCATGTTAAAAGCTTAATTTTTTTTGTTCTATGGACCTTTATTTTGATCCAAATTACTCCTAAGACACTTTAAATTGAAAAATTTTATAATTAAAGGAGCACAAGTGACGAAAAAAGGGAGGCTAAATTGTGGAAGTAGGAAAAAAATAGAAAGGTGAAAAATATGAGAACAAAGCAGATGAAGTTAGTAGGGAAAGAAAAGAAAAAGAAAAAAAAGATAATGAAAAGCAAAGTAAAAAGTTGAATGGGCTTAAAATAATAAATTATTATCAAGAACTCCCTACTAGTCACCTAAGTTGCAAATGTTTATTAAAGGGGAGGCATAAGGAGAAAAATAAAAGATCAAGGAGTGTGCTAAAATTGAGAAAAGTTGTAAAGTATTAAACTCCTTAGGGAGGTTAGTCATTATTCTAGCCAAATAATCTCTACCCGTCCCTTAGCCTACAATAAAACTAATTAAAGTCTTAATTGATTCTAGATTTGATGTGTTATATTAGTAGAGTATTTACAGTAAGGGCAAGCTTATGGTTCATCAATTTGCATGCATGTGAAGTTCTTTGGGAGAGTGAACGATATTTTTATAATTTTTCCCCTAAATTAACCATGTGATGCATGATGTGAGGGAAGGGGCATCTCTCTAAATTAGTTAGGGCACATAATGGTAAGATTTTGGTGCACTTTTTATTGCTAGATTATACATTTCATGTTGGCCCAAATCCACCTTGTTGAGTTAGTCCTAAAGGCTAAGTAGTTTTGACATTTGACCTTTAAATGTGGTGATTTTAGATGCATATTAGTTGGATTGTTGAGCATGATTGAATTGTCTAATGGACCTGAGTGTAAGTAGATTTGTTCGCAAAGTGAATTTTGTGTTTGAATCTTTAGTGGGGAGTGGTAGATTATTCGAGGACGAACAATAGTTTAAGTATAGGGTGGTGGTTTTGGGCGTATTTATGCACTTAATTATAATATTTTGCCCATACTTAAATATATTTTGATAACAACAGCCATGTGTTGCTTTAATTTTATGTGATATTCGTGAAAAAGAAGTTAAATATGATTAGATGATTGCAGGTTGAAAAGTGCTAAGATTTGTCTAGTTTGGTATTAAAAAGCAAGTGTTGATGATTTGGGACTCAAAAGGGACAAGTTTCAAAGAAAAAAGGGGGTTGGCATTGCGGATCCAAGCTAAGCAATGAGCCCCTATCACGACTGAGTCTACACCCTAGGCGTGACATAGTGCCTAGAGCCATAAGTGACCCCAAGTTAACCCATGGCATAGCATAATACTAACATGACATATACTATTAAGGAAATTGAGCGGAAGCTATTCGTAAATAAATCAAAAACATTCTTTTGTGTATAAAGATATAATATGATAAAACATTGAAATTTTATAGAAACGCTGAGAAATAAAGATAAAACTAATACAACTATATCTGAAAGTCTCTAATACTGAAAAGTTGCTGAGACAAGTCCCCAGCTAACTCCAAAATCTAAAATTAAACTAAAGATAAAAAGAAGAAAGATAATCTCCGATACTCGAGAGATGAGGACTCACCATTGTCAGGTGCTAGTAGTCGTTGGAAGGAGTCTAACTGAAACGTTGAGCCTGGATACTTGAATCTATTTCATAATATGATATAGCATAGAAAGTATACGGCCAATACTTTGAATGTATTGAGTATGTGAGATATGCAACTTAAATATAAACCATGTTGGTAAAATATGCAAGTATAACTGGGCTGATTTACAATGATGCTATCTGAAGGCATAAGTACTGAAAGTAGCATAAAAATCTAAAAGTACTTTAAGTGTTGGTAAAAACTGATTTTAGGGCCATGTACTTGTACTGAGAACTGAAATTGGGACTAAGACTGAATATTGTAATTGTACTGTGGGAGGGTCTATTAACCAATATATAACCACGTGAGCTAGACGTGGAGTTCAATGTATATGACCCATCGACAAGACCCAATATACCTTGCCAAGGTATAAAGGCATGGTTGTGTGATCACTAAAATGAGGCCTATGAGGCTAATAACCTATGGTGGCATATAGTTTTGGAAACCTGGGTCAGTTGTACCCCAACCAACTCGGTTCTAATTACTACTCCTAAATATATATTTATATATACATATTACTGATATACTGATAGCTCGAAATCTTATGTCCTAAGACTAAGTCAGAACTACTTATCTAAAAGTGTCCTAAGAGTCTATAGCACCTGATAAACTGATAATACTGTTGTTACTGAGTATACTGAGAATGCTATAAATAATGTAAATCATGGATGCACAATTCTTGAGAAAATCATATATATTTTGACAAATCAACCTAATTGAGAATAATACTGATTTATGAGGTAAAATATCTAAAATCATGCAGGACCAAGATCATGGAAGAGATACTATGTAACTTGAAACTAACTTCATGAATACAGATTATGCTAGTCATGAAAATCTTAGAGCATAGAGGAGATAAGGGAAATTCAAAAATTTGAAGAAAACCTTAAGTCATGATTTCTAGAAAAACTAGAGTTTTGCTGAAAATCTTGAGTGGAAGAAGATCCTTGTTGAAGTCCCACATACCTAGAGAAGAAAACCCCTTGGATAGATCTTGAATTCTTGAAGCTTGAAGAATAACCCTAACCGGGCTTTCAGAGAACCCTTGAACTTCTATGGTGTATTTTTGAGAGCTTAAGAGAGAATGAGAGGAGAAAGTCGACTAATCCCCTTAATTCCCTCCAAAATATATCAATACTACATAGTTTAGCAATTAAAAGAGGGGGAAGTTATGAAACTACCCCAAGAAAATAGTACTTAAAATTTTCAACCAGCTCCACAAGCAACACTTAGGTACATTTAAAATTCGGGAACTCGATAACCTGATGTTCAACTTAAGGGAGAGGAATCATGGAACCTCCCCTTAGCCTCACATACCTCATAATGTATATATAAGATATAGGACAATCGTGATATGGTATTCACATTTTGATAAGCTCATTTACCCTTACTAGATTATGAAATTGATTCTTAGCTTAGGTTCTCTTATGCATCGTTAACTTCCATACTTTCACATCGTGAATTGTGAGTGTACCTCGTTCGTTCAAAATCATATCACTTTTCAACGTAACTTATGAACAGGAAGACATAGCTCGTGTATTTTAAACTTGGAGCTCTTTAACATGAAAACTGGTAGACAATTGCCTAGGGGTAAGACAAATAAAAACTCACAGTCGTGCTTTAGACGACATAGGAATGGCTCATATGAAACTTTACAATATCTGAGGAGCTTAGGGAAGCCTAACAACATTATAAGAAGTTTAGAAACTTCTAGGAATCATCCTTTAAAACTTGAAAAATAATCCAACACTTAGGACAACTAATCAAAGATAATTGGTTAAAAGGTACGACGAAGAATTTCTCTTTAAATTGAATTACTATCTCAAAAACATTCGATTCTAATCATTTTATAAGAAGTTAACACTCTACTAGCCATTCATCGACTTAACACATACTGAACATAAACTAATTTATTTATTACTCTATTGCTAAACATCTTTAGAAAAGGGTCAATCTGGCTAGCCATTTGATTAACTTGTTCACAATCATAATTTTTATTGTCTAAATTAACAACCGTAGCTCTACTTTACTTATTCATCATAACTTCTTTTCCAAACATGGTTTGTCATTCCACACTTAAGTCTTTACTCTCATTTTCACTATTCCATCAATTCTTATACGCACTTAACTTTTTACCTAATTGCGAACCTTATCTCTTAAACCTCATCTTGCTTATATTTTAAAAGCGTTCAAAGGTTCTTGAAATTAATTACGGATAGAGAGCATATAACTCACATATTACCTTAAAAGGTCTAACATTTACTCTTATCTTTCCTTTGTTACTAATGCCTCAACTTTTACACTTGGATTAACTTCCTTACATATATACAACTTTCAAAGAACATTCAACATGTCTACTTAAAGCCATAAACAATACTTAAGTGGTCCATATAACTCAAGAGTTATAATAAACATACAACGACGTTCTAAAGGTAATCCTTTCCGCCTTAGTGTGTAATTTGAACATAAGCATATGTGTATATATATTTTAATTTTCGTATAACCTACTAACATCAAGATACTATGTATAAACTACCTATAAAGATGGTTCCATAGAAATATTAGTAGTTTGCACGTTCGAGTTCTATTTTCTAAGTTTAATATATCAGTTAATTAAGAAACACATTAATTAGTCTCTTAGACTAAGGGAGAGGGACTGGGGGACCTTCTCATGGCCCCAGGGTAGGCAATTATAAGAGGGTAGGCAATTCCATTTTGTTACCTTCGTTAGCCCTTATTGACTTAAAACTGATTTCAAACGTTAGGTTCGTCCGCGTGTTACCGTCTTGCCATGTTTACCAATTTACTAACCAACCAGAATGTAAAACACCTTTGAAACCATACATTCATAATATAATGTAAAGGACCAGCTCATAGTGCCCACGCTGAGGGGACTTCAGACTCAATTTACAACTATTATCATAATCGAAGGCAATTGCCTTTTTCATTTTACATTCATGTGTTCCAACTCTTTAGCAATCTATAAATTCATACCAAGTAATTGTAACACCTTTGACGAATCATAATATGCTACTACATAATCTTAAGCATAGGGGAATGCCTGATTCATCCTCAACATGAATCGTGCTTGAAAATCAAGAGACAAAGAGCAGCTTACATACCTTGTTTCGACAAGTTTTCCATAGTAGCTTGTTTCCTCCAACAACCACTTTTAGTCTTATTCAATTCATTGAATTTATACTCATGTAACTAGACTGGTTTGAGCCAATTTGCTAGCCAACATGTCATCCCAACAGCAGCCATAACAACAACAAAAAAAAACATTTCAATATTTTGTTTTAACTTGTTTCCATAACCTCTAAGGACAAAAATGAAAGGGTGAACTTACCTAACTTTGCTTGTTATAATTCCCCACCGTAAAAGGAGTATATTCCTAGAAACATACAACTGTATCAACCTCCAAAAATGGGCAGAAACATCCCCCAAAAAGTACACCAAAAATGAGTCACAAAACCAACTTCAACTTCTAGGATATGATCTTAGGAACTTTTGGGATGTTATAGTCTTGCGTCGCGCCTATCACCAAACTTCATAGGAGGATAAAATTTCCCCAGTTCAACAACCAGCTATGTGTCGCATAGAAACTACCCCACACAGAGGGCCGCATCATGAAGCACCAGCTCCGCATCTAGTCTCATGTCGCGTAGGCCATGTTAGCCGGCTAGAGTTTTGAAAAAGTCCAATCCTAGTCAAAGCAGGAGAGATGCAAACTAATCCTACTACTATAAAAATACCCCCTAGGAAATTTTTATTATTAATTCATGCATAGTTCACGGAGTTCATAGGATATTTTGAGCGTGAAACACATTATTCCATATCATTGTTGAGATACAAACATGAAGTTCTTGTGATTCTATTAGCTTATCAAGATTTATCAAATAATTTCATATATTTGTAAGTAATTATTATGACTTCTTATTCATATATTGTTATTGTTTCTCCAAGAATGAGCAGCTAAACTAATTAGCTAGTATTGTGAGAACCATGATGGATTAACGGATATAGGTAAAATAAAATAGTGATTCTTGAAAGGTGAACATGATTGTATAGTTATTTTATTCATTTTAATTTTCTTGTAGCAGTTGCAAATGAACTTGCTTGATCAAAGAGGTTTAAGTTAGATAAAGAGAATAACAATGAAAATTTGAGGCTACCAACCCTCATCTAATTGACTTAAGCTATAATCGACGATAGTGAATCCAAACCCAACGACGAGCACAAAAGATAAACACCTAAAGTCTGAGAGGATTTAGTGTGACATTCGTCTATATAGGTCGAGAGATGTTAGATGAACTTAATCATTAGTTTTGCATGAAATTCCCCGAGATAGATAACTAATAAAATAAACCTACTAGGTAATGATATCATGGAAACACAGTCCTAGTGTATTCATTGATGTTGATCACTATCAACAAGTTTACAAATTTCTAGGTTAAATTAATTCTTCTTATTACAAATGTCACGACCCGAACGGAGGCTCGAATCATAGACACGGGACTAGGGACCCCGAGAGACCCCAAGTCGACCCATGGCATAAGCATTCAATTAACTCACTCAATAAACATGAAGAAACCATAAACATAAACTCAACAAAAGTCTCATACAACAGCACATCGAAAGAATATCTGAGGCTACACATACATAAGTCTGAAAAGCCTCTAGTCTAGGCGAGTTAATGGGACAAGACACCAACTAACTCAACAATACTGAAAGAAAGAAATACATAAAGAACTGAATGTCTAGCCCTCGAAGGATGTGGACTGACCAATCATGTAGAAGCTAACTCTGTCAATCGACTACACACAAAGTTGAGCCTGGGAGCTGGGTCCGGTATCATGAGACAATACATCATAGAAAGTATGCGGTCAGTATGTGGAATGTACCGAGTATGCAAGGTAAGTAAAACTGCTTAGTAAAGTAAATCATTTAAAACATTTCATACATATCATAAGCTTTCAACATGAGAGGAAGGGAATACATGCATTCTTTCAGAAATCATAATCTCATCATAACATGATCATGCATAGCTTAATAACATCATGACTGACTTGAATGACTCAAAGCTAAAACATAACATTTATTTTAAAAGTTGAACAATGAGTCAAACCTCACTTTTAGAACATGCATGAGTAAAGAAATCACCATGAGTAATGAATATGTAAATATGAATGATATACACAGTGGGATACTCGTCACTTAACTGACATACCACGATACAGCTTATGTGGTCCTAACTATCACACTCAAGTGGACAGAGCCGTCAAAACCTTTCCAGGTCTAAGGATGCTACCATGATATTGATATCAAGCTTGAAAGGCCAATTGGGCCGGAGATAGCTCACAAGGGAGGTCTCAATAACATAATAGTATCAACCTACATTGGCACGTAGTTTTGGGGCATAGGGTGATCGACCCTTAACCCGCTCGGTGCTAGACTCTTCTCCCAAAAATATGCAATTCTCTACATCATATATAATGAAGCTTAACATCGTCTAATGATGAAGCTCAATATGAAATCATGCATAACTCAACATCATACGAAACAAAGCTCAACATTGTCTATTGACAAAGCTCATTAATGACATACATCTCAATTATGAACTCATGCATATGAGAAGCTTTATTTTGAAACATACCACAATCTCAAATATAAATGGGGAGTATCTACTCCAAATCATGTGGTAAGCTATATGTAGTAATATCTAACTCAACATACCACAAGCTATAAATTATGAAATTTGGGAGACTTCACTCCAAACCATGTGGTAAGCTTATTTCGGAAAAATCAGCAATTTAGATCAACATGTGGGCATTTCCCCAAAGATTTATCAAACTTATATCTACTTAATTCATTTTGAAAACAACATCATAGTCATGGGTAGCTTTAGATACATGCTTTTCATCATCAAATCTCATCATCACCATATATTCAACATCATTCTTTTCTTTCATATACTTCTCATTCATGGGTATTCAATTTCATAATTTAGAAATCACAATTTGGATTGAAAATAATTTAAAATCTGCCCAAGCTTCACAATTCACCAATACAAACATAGTCTAATCATAACCATGTATAGAGATTAAAGATTCATGCAATTTGGGTGAAATCCCCATAACTTGATCATGGGAATTTCTTACACTAGATAGAGATTGGGAATGGGTGTGGAAGAAGGCACCCACTCATGACCCTGCATACCTGGAAATAGTGAATTCTAACACCTTCTAATTGCCCAAGCTGAGATTCCAATGGAAACCTTGAGATCTTGCCTTGAATCTCCTCTTCAAACCTTCAAACTTGCATGCATGGGAAGAATGACATAGAATAGGTTTTCCCCTGCTAAAAACTCACTAAAAATGAGCCTTAAACGATGTAGTATAGGCCCCTAGTATTTAGGAATTACAAAAAAGACCTTACTAAAATATTTGAAAATAACTGTCAGGTGACCCTAACAGGTGACCTGACAACTCATCAAGACGGGCAACGACTCGTCAAGTCGTCTGTCAGGTACACTGGATAGAAGATCACTTAGGGATCATAACGGGGGAATTAACAATTCGTTCCTCGAGACCATGACCCGTGGTCACCTTCCGTTAGGTACATTGGTCGATCCTCCCATTTATTTCTCAACTTCACCCCATGGTTAACCTGATGACTCGTGGTGGCTGACCATGATTGTTCCTATGCTCGTGGGGACCTCAACCCTTCATTTCATCTAGGCCTTCCCACGAGCCACCTGACGACTCGTGGGATCTCCTCATGAGTCATCCAACGACTCATCCTACAACTGAAGCATCATTTTCTAGATTTTACCTGTTTGACCCCCGGGTCTGATCCTTGGGTTCCTGGGGTATTACAACAAACCCCCATCTTGAAGTACTGAGTACTGGTTGAATACTCATGTTCAACTAATTTATTGCCATCCCTGTGAGTTCGACCCCGATCTAGTTGGGTTAATATATTTGACAGCGACTGCTTTATACTTCATTATGATGTATAATTTGGGTGTGATCATATTTTGAAAAGAATGTAAAGCAAAACAAGAAAAAAGTGTAGATAAAGTTTAATGATCTTAAAAGTAAATATTGTCAAGAATTCCTTACTAATCACTCAAGTTGCAAAAACATTAATAAAGGGGAAGCATAAGGAAGAAAGTAGTAGATCAAAGAGTGTGCTAAAATTGAAAAAAGATGTGAAGTATTAACGTGCTTAGGAAGGTTAGTCACTATTCTGGCCAAATAATCTCTTCTCGTCCCTTACCCTACATTAAAACCAACTAATGTCCTAATTAATTCTAGATTTAATGTCATATATTAGTGGAGTATTTACACTAAGGGCAAGCTTGTGGTTCGTCAATTTGCATGCATGTGAAGTTCTTTGAGGGAGTGAGCGATATTTCTATATTTTTGCCCTCGAATTAACTATGTGATGCATGATGTGAGAGAAGGGGATCTCTCTGAATGGTGAGGGCATATAATTGTAAGATTTTGATGTATCTTTGATTACTAGATTATACATGTTCATGTTGTCCCAAATCTATGTTGTTGATTTAGTTCTAGAAGCTAAGTGGTTTCGACATATGACCTTTAAATGTAATGATTTTATATGCATGTTTAGTGGATTCTTGAGCATGCTTGAATTCTTTAATGGACCTAAGTGTAAGTAGACTTGTTCACAAAGTGAATTTGTATTTGAATCTTTCGTGGGGAGTAGTAGATTGGTCGAGGAATAATAATAATTTATGTGTGGGTGGTGATATTGGGCTATTTACACACTTAGTTACTATATTTTGCCCATACATTTTTGAGAGAGGAAGTCCTTTGTTGCTTTGGTTTTATGTGATATTTGTGATAAAGAAGCTAGCACAAATGATTACATGATTATAGGTTGAAAAGTGCTGAGATTTGGCTAGTTTGACATTGAAAACCAAGTTTTGATGACCCGGGACTCAAAAGGGACAAGTTTCAAAGCAAAAAGGGGGTCGGCATCGCAGACTTAAGGCCAAGAATGAGCCCCGCATTGCACCTGTGACCAAACTTTAGAGGAGGATCGAATTGCCCTAGATTAGAAACCAAGTGCACGTTGCACAACACCTGCTCTGCATGAGGGCCTGATCGCACAGCACCAGCTCCATGTCCAACCTCACGTCTCGCATAGCAACTAGGTGCGCGTTGCACAACACCTGCTCTGCATGAGGGCCCGATCGCACAACACCAGCTCCATGTCCATCCTCACGTCTCGCAGGTAGTGTAAGCCAACCAGAGTTTTGGAAAGTCTAATTATATTTAAAGAAGGAGCCAAACTAATCATACTACTATAAATACCCCTTAGGATGTTTTGTTTATTCATTCACGCATAGTTCTCGCAGTTCATAGGATATTTTGAACGTGAAACACATTATTCTGTATCATTGTTGAGATACAAACATCAAGTTCTTGTGATTGGTTTGTCAAATAATTTCATATATTTGTAAGTAACTATTATCACTTCTTATTCATATTTGGTTATTGTTTCTACAAGGATGAGTAGTTAAACTAATTAGCTAGGGTTGTGGGAACCATGATGGATTAAAAGATATAGGTAAAATAAAATTGTGATTCTTGAAAGGTGAGTATGATTGTATTGTTATTCACTTCATTTTAATTTGCTTTTAGCGATTACAAACATTAAAACTTGCCTATATTATCAATTTTCTTGATCAAAGAGGTTGAAGTTAGGAAAAAAGAATAATAATGAAAATTTGAGGCTACCAACCCTCAACTAATTGACTTGATCTATAACCGAGGATAGTCAATCCAAAACTAATGACCACGGTAAAAGATAAACATCTAAAGTCCCAGAGGATTTAGTGTGACATTCATCTATGTAGGTCAAGAGATGTTAGATGAACTTAATTATCAATTTTGCATGAAATTCACTGGAATAAATCACTAATAAAATAAACCTACTACATTATAAAATCATGGAGAATACATTCCTAATTTATTCATTGATAATGATCACAACCAACAAGTTTACAAACAACTAGTTTAAATTACTACTTTTTAATACAAATCCCCCTTTTGAAATAATGATTATTGGTTCAATTACTCAAGATCGACTAATTTTCTACAATATTCCCTGTGGGATTCGACCCCAACCTAGTTGCATTACTAAATTTGATAACAATCACTTTATACCTTATTGCAAGGTTTAATTTAGGCGTGATAAAATTTTGGCATCATTGCCGGGGAATATTGTTTAGAGATAGTTAAACAGTGTTTAAATTCATCATGTAGTCCATAGTTCTTGTATCACCTTATAATAATTATAATTATTATTATTATTTGCTTTTGTTGTTGTTTTTTTTGTTTCAGTTAGCTTTTATTTTTACTATGGCATCATGGAATGAAAAGGAATTTGGTGGTTGCAACCAATATCTTGATGAACTATGTCCATATTGTGGAGGACTCCACTTTTAGCAAGATTTTGAAGATGCCCCTAAAAGAGAGATGTGTGCACCTTCTCACTTCTATGATGGGTACATTGCACTTTATGTGGTGGTCAAGGTGGATATTGGGGTGATCTTCCAAATTATTTCACTTTCTTGCCCAGTTGTTTTAACAAAAATGCTAGTTATGCTTTTGAGTTTTGAAGGAACGATGACATATGGCATGTGAAGGACAAAGCACTGCATTTGAATGCATGGAAGCCATGCTCCAAACTTTTCTGGAGTAGGAGTCTAACTTGAAGGAGGATGCCGACTCCTCAATGCCTATGGAATTGTCTACCCCTCAAGAAGAAATGGTCGAATAAGAGATTTCAAGCACAAAGGATGAGCCAAAATATCTTCATTGTATTTAGGTGCATAACATGCAATGCGTGATTATAATGTATGAAATGATTAACTGATCATTTTGCTTCTATATTAAAAAAGAGTGAAAGTGGTTGGTTTTTGGCATTCTGGCTAGTCATCTGTATTACACCAGGTCTAAAGGAAAAGAAATAATGACCTACAAAGACACGGAGGTCTCCATAGTTGACCAGAAAAAGAATCCTGTAGAAGAGGACTTGGGGGCTCATGAAGAGGTTCTTAATTTAAGACAACAACTGGCTAAATGGCACCGGGCATGGGTGTGTAGATTACCTCCTCCTCTATTCCCTATGGATAAACCTAACAATCCCCCTAACCCCTGACCATTATCACATGCTCAATTTTCTATTTCTGTCGACCCTTCACCACAACATGCATCATGATATACCTCGTGCCATCTCTATCCTAGCATCTTAATAGTATATGCCCCTACTCCACAACACAGAGTCAATTCACACCCTGCACCACCTATTACTCTATCCTTTGTAGTCCCTCCTCCACCTGAAATCCCTTTTTTCACAACTCATCCCTCAATTGTGCTCCCTCGATCAACTAGTGAACCTACTTTCAATAACCACGATGTCCAAAAACCTCCTCCTAAACTAGCATTTGAGGAAACTAATCCTTATTGCTATACTCATAAACCTAAACTTCCTTTTGAAATTAAAAAGACAATTAGGGCAGAGGAACCAGAGGAAATAACTAGGAAAATGAAAAGCCTAGAACAGGCTATGAGAAACTTACAGGATTGGGAGGCCATAAAAATATTTCATACAAGCATATGTGCATGTTCCCAAGTGTCCACCTTCCTCCTGAATTTAAAATGCAAAAGTTTGATAAGTACGATAGCCATGGTGATCCTGTGGCACACTTGAGGCGATACTATAATCAATAAAGAGGAGCCGAAGGAAAAGAAGAATTATGCGTCGCCTATTTCGGTGAAAGTATAACAGGTGTGGCTTCAGGATGGTTTATTTATTAGGACATTGTTGAGTTCATGCAGAAATTTCAATATAATATTGATTTGGTCTCCAATGAAAAGTTCATGATCAACTTGAAGAAGAAGTGTAAGAGAGTTTTAGAGAGTATGTCATTAGATGGCGTAAGAAAGATCGCCAGGGTAAAGCTACCAATGAAAGAAGGAAAAATGGTGGAGATTTTTATCCAAGCACAAGACGAGACATGTTATCAACACCTACTTCCTGCAATAGGAAAATCATTTATTAAGGTTATCAAAATGGGAGAAATGATAGAATATGGGATTAAGACAGGATGTATCATGAGCTTCACTGCATTGAAGGTGACTACATAAGCAATTTTACATGGTTCAGGGGGTTCTGGAGGGAAGAAAAAAGATATAGCTATGGTTTTACCAGGGTCACGACGAAGATCAAATGGTCTACCTCGACAATACAACCTAGCCTCAACCCTAAACCTATATCCAAAATTCATATAACTACCTACAACATTACTTTCCTCCCCAAAATCCATAATATTCTATTCCCCCTCCTTAATATCCCACGTACAATGCACAACCACATCCACACACCCCTTCTTACCAGCAATGGCATGCACCAACTCCTCAAAATCATGCTCCAACCCCCTAAATATACCAAGGCCCTTCCAGATCTAAATTTTGACGCACGCCAAAATACAAAAAGCAAAATTTGGTCAAGGATATCATGCTATTGGAGAATCATACGCTAGTTTATTCCAAAAGCTAAGGGCGTTGAATATTTTGAGCCCAATTGAGGGAATAATCCCAAATTCACCCTCGAGAAATCTTGATTACTTTTAGAGGTGCGCATATTATTATGATACCCTGGGCATAACAAAGAAAAATGTTGGTACTTGAAGAGGGCGATACAAGATCTAATTAATACAAATCAAATTATGGTGTGATAGCATCCCTGACAGCTCAATGTCATTAATAGACATGGATAAAGATTTGGAAGTTCTACCAAATAAGAAATTTCAAGACATACTCAAATGGGATACAATTTGGTATCAAAAAGTGTCTTGTGATGGAAGAAGATTTCAAGCCCAATGAAGATATTTTTTCCAAGTTTTACATCTATTTGGAGGCCCAAATTAAAGTCCAACAAGAGATAGAATGGGGTCCAAATCAGCCCCAAATGGAGAAAATACTGCAGTTTGTTAAATTGGTTTCTAGAATTATATATTTAAGAGTTGTTTCTATGTTGACTTCCTAGGAATTTGTGTGTGGCATCTTTCTATGCCATTTAATATTTTGTTTTATCTATGTTAACTACATTGGTCTAAGTGTGGATAGCCTTCTATGTCCCTAGGGAATATAATTTCTTTTAATTGAGTCTTTGACCAGCCCCTTCTAAGATTCTATATAAAGGGGTTCTTTCTCTTTATTGTAACTAAGTTTGATTTAACATATTAGTAGCAGTCTTGTGGCTTGTGGAGACCTTTGTAGGTTCTCTTTGGGTTATACCCTTTTTGTTCTACTTTGAACCATAACTTGGATTTCTTCAATGGTAAGATTCCTTGTTTGAGTTCCCTCCCTCCTTTTCTAATTCTACTTCTTCTTAATTGATTCACTATTTCTTATTTCTTCTCTTTTAAAGAATAAACTCCTTCCCCCTTTTTTAATCTTCTAATTTTTAGAGTCTATCGTTGTCTGTGTCATTATCAAGTGGTATAAGAGCTTTGGATGTTTTGGTATTCTAATACTCACCCGATCTACTGATTTGAATCATAGAAAACTATAAAAGAATTCTGAAAAAAAGTTACTGTAGCTTGAACAGTAACCTAAAAAAAGTCAAAAAAAATTATTTCCTAAAGTGAATAGTGACATGAACAGTAATTTCTAGTGTTCTTCTCTTGTTCATGGTTTGTTCTATACTTACCTTGTGATTTGGTAACTTTGATTTATTAAAAATCTGATCAATCTCTTGAAAATCTCATTTGATTTGAAGGTTATTTGAATTTTGGTCAACAAGAAACTCAAACTTCACTTGGGGATTGTAAAGGTCATTGTAGCACATTGGATTCAAAAGTTCATTGAATATGTTCTTGGTATTCTTGAAAGTGTTTATACACTATATCTAGTTTCATACTATTCTCTTGCTAGATACTTTAAGTATTTGTTCATACTTAGTTTAGTCTAGTGATTTGTGTGCATTTTTTAAAATTTCGTGTGCAATTTTTTCATGTTTTTCTCTATATTTTCATTATGTACTCCTTTATTTCCAGTTCGTTATAGTTTGTTGTCCTTTTCTTTATTTGACATAAACTCCATTCTTGAACCAAACATTAGAACTTGCTTTGAAGTGTTTGAATTGGCTCACTAAAGAACTTTGAGGAGCATCCTTTGAGTGGTAAAAGGCAAGAGTGGTGAGATTTTGAGGGTAAAAGCCTAATTGTGTGATATACGAGTGTTGATAGCCATTACAAGATACATGTGAGGGAGTGCATGTGAGACAACTTTACTACTAACAATCT
>JACEIK010001658.1:141611-159638 GCA_018107945.1 Datura stramonium | reverse complement strand
CTTTCCCCCGGGCCTTTTTCTAGCATGTATGGCATTCTAAAACTCTTAACCAACATGCGAATAGGCCATCTATGTGTCGGAAATTTTATGGGGTGTAACAAACATAACCACCCGTTGGGTCTACTAACGAGTCATTGTGTTGCCCATTGTCAGGCTTCCCAATTTTTTATTCCAGTGGCCACGAGAGGAACTAACGACCCATTGGTTCACCCAATGAGTCGTGGTCCCTCTCATTCCAGTTCCAGTGAGCCTAAAACCCAGGCCCAGGACCAACGACTAGCCCCAACGAGTCATGGTCTTAATCAATGACTCGTTGAGTGACCAGTTGGTCCCTGTCGGCAGTTTTTCCAGATCTTTCTAGGGATATTTTTATAATTTTCCACCCTTTTAACCCCTAAACTACGTCGTTTTGGGTTATTTTCAAGGAATTTAGAGGGTCAATCGATGTTATATTTCACTCCTTTCATTCCATTAGAAATCAGATTGTAAAAGTTCTCTCAGAAAAACTCAGAGCAGGAGCTAGGGCGGTCAAATTGCTTATCAAATTCTCAAGGGATTTTCTCTAGGATTCCTTCACTAGGTATGTGGGAATTCAACAAGGGAATTGTTCTTCCCTTGTGTCCCCAAAACCCTTTCTTAATCTTCTATCTGTTATAGCCGTGAGGTTTCAAAGTTTAGAATGTTTTTAGACAGAATTCTATAAATTTCAGGTGGCATATTATTCATGTTATTAGCTGCTATATTTTCCCAAATTCTTAGAAATCATGTGGAAACTAGCTTCTTGTAAAATGATTTAGCCCTAGTTTTTTTTAATGCAGTAAATTAGAGTCTTACAAATTGATTAGTTATTCATATTACTGGATTCTATCAGCGTTAGGATTCCCATATTGTTATTATCAATTGATTATCTCAGACAGTTTATGCTAGTCCAGTTTCAATCAGAATACTAGCTTACTCAGTATTTGTAGAAATGTCGCTGATCAGTTTGACTATAGTCTTTTCTGGAGGTGTTAGTGGTGTCTCCCAGTTATCAATTTGTAGACTCAAATATCAGTTATCATATTTTAGTTTATTCTTTAGATGGTTACGATGCTTCAAGTTAAGCAGCTCTGGTCAGTCTTAGAATACCAGTTACAAAATCCGGTCTGATAAGACTCTTAGGGTACTTCCAAATAGGTATCCCTAACTTAGTCTTGGACCCCAGTTTCGAGCTATCAGCTTAGTAGTCAATCTATGACTATCCATTGGGAGTTAGACTTAGAACCGAGCAGACTGGGGTTCAAGTGCACCCAGGTTCCCAGAACTACGTTGCCACCATAGGTTATTTTATTGGCCCTATGGCCCTAGACTTGTGATCACCTAGTTCAATCCTTCATACCCTGGCAAGGTATACTGGGTCCTACCAATGGGGTGTATACATTGGACACCATGTCTAGCTCACGTAGTTATATATTGTTTATAGACTCTCCCACTAGTCAGTATAGTTTCAATTTAGCTCAGCTCAATACCGTTTTAGATTTACTCAGTTCAATACAGTTAGCTCAGATCAGTATCTCAAATTCAGGGCATGTTTATGACCACCATTCAGGGTCATTATTGACCATTTCAGTTGTATTTCAGTTGATTAGTTTTCAATATTTCAGTTGGTCATTGCATGTCATTACAGTCAGTTATTTGTTCTTTATGTTATATTTTTCTCCCACTTACTTAGTACATTCAAAGTACTGATGCATACCTTCTATGTTGTATCGTATCATGATAAGGCACAAGTTCTCAGCCTCAACACCATTAGTAGATCTTCTTCAGGTGATATCAGTAGTACCAGTGGTGAGTCCTCATCTTTCGAGGACGATATTTACTTTTTTTAGTTATTTTTATTCAGTTAGACTTTAGAGTTAGCTAGGGGCTTGTCCCAGCAACTCATCATATATAGATGGCTTTTAGACATAGACCTCAGACTTTTAGTTTTGCTTTCAGATGTATAATCTTTTATTATTCATCTTTTTCTTAAATGGTTTTATTACTTAAGCTTCCGCTATGATTACTCAGATTACTAGTGTTATGATAGACCATGGGTTGGCTTGGGGTTACTTGTGACTCCAAGTACCGTGTCTCATCCAGGGTATAGACTCAGGTCGTGACATTCAATGACCAAAATTTAACCTTATTAGTCTCTAAAATTATAGGCAAATAGCAATCCTAATCTGTATCACAAAATGCATCCAAAATAATTCACCAAATGGCAGTCACAACAACAACAATAACTCATGGCAATACCAACAACTATAGCCATTTTCCTTACTTGTTTTCACAAGCTTTTGAGGGAGAAAATAAGAAAGGATAATTACCTAAATTCTACTGTAATCCTTCCTCTCAAAGTGAGGTATGTTTTCAGCCAAAAAAACTGCCAATAATCCTAGAAAAATCGAGCAAGAACTTAGCTCAAAAACAATCAAACAACAGCTCACTTTACTTGACAAATTCCAGCTTTTGTCTTGCAAGTTGAGGGGCTTAAAGAGGGTAAAATTCTTAACTTTCTTCTTGGCTTCAACCCTTATTCAAAGAGAGACATATAGGCAGTACAAACAGCTTTTAGAACGCACCAAATCACCTCCAAATCACTGCCAAAATGAGCTCCAAAACAGCCCCTAACTCACCTTGTACACTTGAAAACTAATTCTTAAGTTGTCTTGTGTTTTAATGGAATTTCATATTGATGTTTCCTCTTCAATTCACCTTGGTTGCATGCTGGAAATTTGAGAGAATTTTGGATATAAGCAAGCACCTCAAATATGAAAAGTGTTAAAGTGAAGTATAAGCCAAACATTAGATTTTTATAGACTTGAGGTGGTAGAGGCATTTTAGGGTGATGGCCACGTCACTACTCAATAGTGCCACCATAAAATACCTATAACATTTTACTCCAATCTCCAATTGATGAGAGGTTTGATGTTATAAAAATTAGACTCAAATACCTTTAATTTTATAGGCTTTTAATTTAATATATTGTAGAACTCCTAACTCATTATAGATATACAGATATGATCGTTTAAAGTTTATCCTTACTTATGAACTTCATATACTCTTCGTTTTTTTCTTCATACATGTTGTCGTCCACACCTACGATCAATATACAGCCAGTACTTCCCTTAACATAGTATATAAATATTAAATAATCATCAAAAAAATTTCAACGTGTAACAATTACATCAAATAGTTAAATTTGAATACGACAGGCAAGAAGTGGTAGTTCACGGTGAAGGGGACCTGTCTTCCTACAAAGACTCTTCTATTCTTTTTGTTGAGATTGGTAATATTGATGAAAAACTTATTTATAAAATGTTTAAGGTAGTGGTTATTGACCAAATCCTTGAAGGGAATCCTATTCCAAGGCCACAACTATTTCCTGCATCAGTTATGGTAATAAACAAAATGCTGAAAAATATTTTTGAACCGGGAAAGGGATTAGGGGTATCTCTGCAAGGTAGGGTTCATCCAATATGCCCACATCAGAGTTTTGGTTCTTTTGGCCTATGGTACACACCTACAACTGAAGACAGAAAGAAGGCTAAGAAGAATAAAAATTAAACATGGTCACTTGCTAAGCCTGTGCCACCAGCCTACCAGTATTTCAGCAAACCCGACAACACCAGGTATTCCGTGTCATCAGGTCTAAAGCCGGTGGTAGAGGTTTATACCAAGTTGATTGGTTACTTCCATAACCTATTCATTGAGGCTGATATGGTTGAAAGTGGAGAGGGTCCCAACAACAGGGAGGTGCAGTTCATTGGCACTGATGTCTCAGGAATGAGTTTTGGTAGTCCATTTTGTTTTGCTTTCTATTATCTAAGTTATTTTATTGTTGTATCAGATTTTATCTTATTTGTTTTAATGTTCAACACTTTCTATCTTCCTTTTCAGTGAAATACAATTTCTATTTTTCTATTTAAGTCCAATATATGTTGTTTATATTCCTTAGTACAGTTCTTTCTATGTCGGTTCTAGTGATATGATATACATGCAGAATTTTAAGCTAGAACTTAAAATCAAGGCTAATCATGAAACAATGAATCAGGACGTTGAATATGATATAGATGAGACTTTTGAGGAAATAAGTAGTAATTTAAAACATTTTGAGATTAAATCGAATCCTAGTATGAATGTGATATTCTACATGCCCATGGTTTTATTTATTTAACTTAACAAGTTGCCTATGAATGAAACAGGTTTCCTATCATGTTTTAGTTAAACAATGAAATACAGTAAGTAAAGAACACAATAATATTTACTTGGAAAACACTCGACTCACAAAAGGTGAAAAACCACGATCTGTAGCTCCACAGAAATTTTTCTTCACTAAATTCAATGGGCCTTTCAACACTAGATTACAACTCTTGTAACCTAAGGAATTATAAACTCTAATTCCTAGAAACTTACAAACCTCCCAAGGAATGTGTTCTCAATGCCTTTGGGTTCACCTAACTTGAAGACTAAGTGATCCTAATTTAGATCATAACACATTGAATTAAGATGACATCAACTTACAACTCAATGAAAACTCGTAATACAAGAATGTCAAACTCTTAGCCTATCTCTATACTAGGACTTGGTTCTTCACGGACTTTCTTCGCTCTTCATATTTTTCTACCTCTCTCAATTGTCAATTGCCTCTTTTCTCTCTATAAGTGAGTGATTTCCTCTTAGTAGCATTGCTTCTATATATACACAACTCTTCAAAGACTTTTTCTCACTTTCAAACTCCTCGCTACAACAACCTCTTCTTACCTTGGAGTTCTATTTCAGATAAAACTCCTTCTTCAAGTCAAACTCTTGGATTCTTTTGTATTGTAATCAAACTCCAACACTTTCAAATCAGAACATGTTTATTTCCCTGAACTTGTTTGACATGGCTTATCCATTTCTTGATTTGTGCACACTTGTCTTTATTTCATATTTATAATATTGCAATTTTAGCTCCTTTAGTCAGTGTATTTGGCACTCCTTTGAAACAACTTGACTTACCTATTTCATTATCATCTTGTCAATCATCAAAAAATCGAACCCAAAAAATTCCCCTTTTTAAAGATGACAAAATCCTTGTCCCTGTGCAATCAATTATCCTTTACCTTATTCAAACTTGATTCAAATAGATTAGTCAGTGGGTAATAAATATTGCACAATCTATACTCTTTCCCCTTTTGATATCATCGAAAAGCTAATTCAAACTTGTTACATGTTAAGAACGGAGCTAAACAATTTATTTCCACTGAGGCAATCACCAAAACAATCAGAAATAAACAACAATTATCATACTAAAGGATTAAAGAGAGCAAGAATATTAGTCATTTCAAACAAAAGCGACCAGTTCATTCATATCAAGAGTTAGTTCTACATCATATCTAAGGTGATACTGAATACAACAAAAACAGGTAAGCCTAGAACAAGGACAAATGAGAGAATAGGAAATAATAGAACTATGATGGAGGCATGAAACTAAACAGAGCTAGATAGAGGGACAGTTGGTATGAGCTGGGTCAACCTACAAATAGCTTCAAGATAGTAGCCCTCTCTTACTCTAGAGTTTCTTGTAGCTCATCAATTTTACCCTAAAGAGAGGGATATTAAACTAAGAAATAGACCCTAGAAGCTAAAAAAGGATATCTTAAGTAATTGCAATAATCGGGTTACAGTGTTCTCCTTCGCATGAGCTACTTGGGCAACTTCAAATTTAGCAGTTTTCTCATCCAGGGAAAGTCTCAACTTTTTGAGAGGTGTTTTAGCTCACCTCATTGAAGCAGGTAGTTCGACATGTTTCACCTATCCAAGTACATCTTTAGTCATCTGAAATGTCTAGACTTGAACAGAAGTATAGTAATCCCCAAAAACTTGAGACAACAAGAATCCATAAGGAAGTGCATATCCCTTTTTCATCCTTTATAAGCACACATTGCATGTTTTTGATTACCAAGCTAGGCAAATCGATCTTGACCTTAATGTCTAGAAGTTCCACCAAAGTAAGATCGAGATAGATTGTCTCTGTCCTCCTCTCTTTTTGTGGAATTAGGATTTTGTGGATCACATTAAAATATAGTTAATGTAAACAAGACATCTCCCTCTTCTAAACACATAATTGATGAGTGAGGGATGGTTGACCTAACAACTTCTTGCATATATCTCTTGCAGAGGTTATTTTTTCCAAAGGTGGCAATTCAAACTTGACATGGTGATCCCAACCACCACTGGAAACAGGCGAAATCCTTGCAACATCTTTAGCAACCAAATGGAGAGTTATCGCTGTGACAAAAGTAGAGAACACAGAACCATTCACTACACACCATTTGCATAAAACTCCACAACCTTAGGTTTACCAAGCTTTGTTTGAGCATTCCCTTGAAGAAATAAATCAGTACACCCCTGAACTTCCAACTTAATAAGTAAGGTGATCGTCTCTGGTCCACCAAAATCTATCACCACCCTTCCCCTAAGAATAGATCTCTTTTAAAAATGAAGAAGATGGGAAAGATATGAATCAGGAACCCCAAATGTGTCAATACCCATAAACACATCTTCATCCAAAGCCTCCGAGTTAGAGTCCTTAGATGGACCAGGTTTGGAGATTCGTTTTGAAGAACAAGTAGTAGGAGTGGGCTTGGAAGAGGGTTTGGAAGCAGATGAGCAAGACGGTCTGGAAGGAGTTTTAGTAGTTCTCTTGGAAGTTGACTTGGGTGGAGGAGGACTTGGAGATGCCTGAAAAGATGAGGATTTGGGAAGGGAGAATTTTACCACTTTTGACTTCAACACCTTGCAGAGTAACAAATAATCCTTTGATGATGTTTACTTTTTAGAAGGAGATACAGTAGAAGATTTCTTCTTTTTACTCCTTTGGAGTACTTGTTCTAGAATGGCATCCTCTTGAAGCTTTCGAATTCAAAAACTTAGATGGAACAGGAGGTAGGGGTTGTTCATTAGTTGGTTCATCTTTTGGGATTGGGATAGCAGAACCAAATTTCCTTCTCAAATGAGAATGAACTCTTTTAGGAATAAGATCCACAATCGGAATGCCCTCATTTTTGGCACTAAAGAGGCTCAACATCACACATAGATATTGATGAATGGGACACAAGAGGAAGTGGAGAACTGATTCTTGAAGGCATTCCAAGCAACAAAATTAGACATTTTGAAGGGAACGAATGAAGGAATTTTATGGGCTTGATGGAAAGAGGCACGATGAGTTGGATTGGCTTCTTCATGGACCATTATCTCAAGGGATTTAGATGTTGCATCTTCAAACATGATGGGATTTTTGGTGGAAGAGGAAGACGAAGAGGTCATGATAAGGAAGAAGAACTTTCAAGAAGAGAAGGTTTCAAGATTGTAGAGAGATGAAAAACAATGTTGACTATGTACTTCAATATATCCAACTTCCATATTTATAGGTGAGAGAGGAAGAAGATGAATCATGTTGCAAGACGTGACTGAAAGCAGTAGAGAGAAAAACGAGTGATGTGATGGCAGTTGTAGTCTTTATGAACAATGACGGTTGAAAAAGTAATGAATACGTGGAACCGACATTCTTATCTATTTAATATGCACCAATAATAACCTAGAATGATATATAACATACTTGATAGAATTATTTAAATGCTCACAATTGCTTGCGTGGACAATGTCTCTGCACAATTTGATACAAAATTATATTAAAATAGATCAATACCCTGGTAATGGGACACACAATTAAATGTGCAATGCTAAATTGAACAACAATTTGGATAGTAACATTTTTTAAAAGACCTTTATTCTAGACAATCATTGAGAGAGACTTATGCAATCTTTATCAACCCCAAGTTTAACCTATTTCTTTCAAAATGTTCCCTACCAAAAGCCTTGGTAAAAATATCAGAAATTTACTTTTCAATAGAACAAAACATTATTGACATATGACCCTTTTCTACATTGTCTCTAAGACAAAAATGTCTTATGTCAATATATTTAGTTCTTTTATGTTGGATAGGATTTTTGGCAATATTAATGGCACTAGTATTGTCAAACAAAATAGGAATATCCAACATCTATGCTAAAATCCATCAGTTGTTGTTTGATCAATAACAACTGAGCATAACATAATCCAGCAACCACATATTTAGCCTCAATAGTGGACAATTCTACAGAGTTTTGCTTATGCATATGAGAAGCTCTAACTCAAACCATACCACATGTTGAAAAATAATTAGGAGTCTTCACTCCAAAACCATGTGGTAAGCTTAATTCGGAGAATCATAAATCATACTTAAAATGTGGGCATTGCTCAATACTTTCACATGCTTGAAAATACTCAATTCACATCGAAAACATGATTATAAACATGGGTAGCTTGAAAACATACTTTTCATCATAATCCTACATTCATCACAATTCTCATCTTTCATAAACTCTTATCAATGGGCTTTTTAATTCATAAAACTTGAAACATGATTTTTAATTAAAAACAATACAAAACTTGACCATGCTTCATAATTCAATAGTAGAGACATATTTAGATCATACCCATATAGAGAATTAACAAACTCATGCATTGGGTTAAAACCCCATAAATTAGACAAAGAAATTCATGATTTAGAGAGGGATTGGGCATGGGTGTGAAGGGATTCATCCATTCATAACCCTACATACTTGATTGAAGACAATTCTTACACTTCCTTGAATGCCCAAGAAGTAATTGAAGAGAACCTTGAAGGAATTGCCTTGATCACCTCTCTAACAATCACTCTTGTATGCATGAATGAAAATGGCCTAAAATAAACTTAACCCTCTTAAAAGTCATCATTCATAACTTAAAACGATGTAGTTTAGGCCTTAGGATCTTAAGAATTATGAAAAATCCCTTACTAAATTCGCAGAAAATAACTGCCAGTTAGTCCCCACGAGGTACCTAACGACTCGTCACCCTTGGCCACGACTCGTGGCATCATCCGTCAAGTACACTGTCTAGCAGTCGTTTGGGACTCGCAACGGTTTCACGATTCGTCACTGGGTGAAAATGACTTGTGGTCATTACTCGTCCTATACACTGCCTATGATTTTCAAATATATTTCATCAGTTGACCACGACTCATCCCACAAATAGTGGTGACTGACCACGACTCGTGGGTGCCTTCTGTTAGGTACACCGCCTCCTTCTTCCTCTTATCTCAATCACCACTACCCACGACTGACCTAACGAGTCGTGGGGCCTGACCACGACTCGTGGTCATGTTCGTGGGGATCCCATTTCCCAATCAAACTCATCATCTAGGTCTCACCACGAGTCACATCATGACTCATGTGCTGCTCCCATGGTTCACCTCATGACCCATTCTGATACCTTATCATGACCCAAACGGAGACTCGGATCGTAGACACGGGACAAGGGACCCCAAGAGACCCCAAGTTGACCCATGGCTCATGCATACAACTCTTCTAATTCAAATAAGCGGAATGATAATCATATAAACATAGCGGAAATGTAACCATAGCATAGTATCAAGGAATACAGGACGTATACAAAAGCTGAGTACTACATACTAGTCTAATAGCCTCTACTACATACATTGGGTTGATGGGAAGAGATCCCCAACTAACACAAACAGTACTGAAACTCAAGATAACATAAAAGTCTATCAAACGGCCCTCGGAACATGAGGACTCACCAATGAGCTGATAGCGTAAGCTGAGATGGACTAGGGATGAGGACGAGCCTGAGATCCGGACCCTGTATCATGAGATTATACAACATATAAAGTATGTGGTCAGTACATAGAATGTACCAAGTATGAAAGATAAGTAAAACCGCAAAGTAATATAAATCCATTTAAGCAAGTTATACAAATATCATAAGCTTTTAAGGATAAGAAGAAGACTATATGCATTCATTATAAAATTATACTCATATTATACATGATCATGCATGGCTTTAGGACATCATGACTGACTCAAAAGACTCAAGCTGAAACATGATATTTATATCAAAAGAGAAACCATGAGTCAAACCTTACTTCTTGTACGTGCATGCATAACTAATCATCATGAATAGTGAATATGCAATCTGAATGATATGGACAGTGGGAGACTCGTCACTTAACCGACATACCACGATAGAGCTTACGTGGTCCCAACTATCACACTCAAGTAGGAAGAGCCGTCCATAACCTTTCTAGGGTGATGAACGCTACCAAGATATCGATATCAAGCTCAAGGGCCAATCAGGCTGGGGATAACTCACAAGGGAGGTCCCAATAATGTATAAGTATCAACCTATGTTGGCGCGTAGTTCTGGGGCATAGGATAGTTGACCCTTAACCCGCTCGATGCTAGACTCTTCTCCTAAAAACATGCAATGCTCTACATCGTATATAACGAAGCTCAACATCGTCTATTGACGAAGCATAACATGAAATCATGCATGACTCAACAACGTATGAAACGAAGCTCAACATTGTCTATTAATAAAACTCATTAATGAAATCATGCATAGACTGTACATCATATGGAAATGAAGCTCAACATTGTCCTTCGACAAAACTCAATAATGCCACACATCTCAATTATAAGTTCATGCATATGAGAAGCTTTATTTCGAAACATACCACAAGATCAATCATAGGTGGGAACATCTACTCCAAATCATGTGGTAAGCTACATATAAAAATATTTACTCGACATTCCATAAGCTAGAATTTATAATAAGAATTGGGAAATTTCTCTTTCAACAATGTAGTAAGCTTATGTTGGGAAAATCATCGCTTTAATCAACATGTGGGCATTGCCCAAAGCTTTATCATACTAAGATCTACACATTCTTATTTTTGAAAACACATCATAATCATGGGTAACTTTAGAAACATTCTTTTCATCACCAACTTCATCATTATCACACCTTTACCATAAATCACCTCTTTGATGAACTCTTCACCCATGGGTGTTTTAGATTCAATTTTTAGAAAAACAAATTTTATAAGAGAAACAAGTTAGAATCCGCCCAAGCTTCGTAAATCATCAATATCAACTCAATTTAATCATACCCATGAAAAAGAGGTATAAGAATCATGCAATTGATCAAAACCCCATAATTGATTATTCATAATTTAACACTAATTGATAGGAATTGGGCATGGGTGTGGAAGGAAGACACCCATTAAAACCCTACATACATGAAAATGGTGAATTCTAACATCCTCTAATTTCCCAAGCTAAGATTCCAATGGAAACCTTGAAATTTGGCCTTGAATCACCTCTTCAATCCTTCGATCTTGCATGCATGGGAAGAATAACTTAGAGTAGGCTTTTTCCCTCTCAAAACCCCTCAAGACGATCCTTAAACGACGTAGTATAGGGCCTTAGGACTAGGAAATGATGAAAATGCCCTTACTGAATTCGTTGAAAACTTAACACTAGGCCAAAAAACGGGTGAACCAACGGGTCATTGGAGGATACCACGACCTGTGGTATCTACCCGTGCTATGCACTTTCCTAGCCAAATCTCGGATTCAAACCACGGACGAACAGGACGAGTCATTCTAGATTCCAACGGGTCGTTGATCCAGTCGTTGTTTCCTTTTTTTGAAAATTTGAACTCCTTCACCAACGAGCCTAACCACGACTCGTAGTGTCCTACAATGAGTCGTGGTTCCCATCCATCATCTTCACTGAAAAGTCCACTATCTTACCACGACTCCAGACAATGGGTTGTCCTTCCTCACAATGGGCCGTTGTGACGCCCGTTGTCTACAGTGCCACCAGGCCTAACCCCATTCCAGACTGCTCACAATGGCTCATGGTTACTTACCACGAGTCGTTGTACCTCTAATTCTGCAAAAAAAAAATTCCAATTTTCAGCAGTTTTGCATTTTAGCTTCCTGGGTCTACTCCTAGGCACCTTGGGGGTATTACAATATCTCCTCCTTGGGAACATTCATCCTCTAATGTTGGAAACAAGCAGAAAACAGAAACATACAACCTATCATATTCAAAACCAATCACTTTTAATCGAAAACTGACAGAATGACTTCCTCCGATTCAAAACACACAGCAGAACTGAATTCACCAATCATACACACAACCACATACATAAAAAGGAACTTGTGCATATAATTTAAACATGAAGACTAAATAGAGTCTGAGTGAAAAATTGATACCTCAAGCTGAAATTGTGTCGGTGGAGAACAAATGTGGGTATCTAGCCATCATATCCGCTTCGTCTTCCCACATAGCTCCTTCAACATACTGATTTCTCCACAATACCTTAACTGAAGTTACTTCTTTGTTCCTTAACTTCCGAACCTGACGATCCAAGATTTTAATGGGAATTTCTTCATAACTAAGGTTGTCTTTTACACCAATGCTGTCCACCAAAACTACTGATGCTAGATCACCCAAACACTTCTTCAAAAGTGACACGTGAAACACGAGATGAACTAAAGATAACTCCGATGGAAAAAGTCCAACTCATACGCCACCTTACCAAATCTCCCCATAACCCGGTAGGGACCAACATGGCAGGGATTGAGTTTCCCTTACTTTCCGAACCGCATTACTCCCTTCATGGGAGATACCTTTAGAAATACGCAATCGTCCACCTCAAACTCCAAATCTCTTCTCCTTACGTTAGCATATGATTTCTGACGACTCTGAGCGGTCTTCAGCTGTCCCTTATCAACTGAACTTTTACCATGACCTCATGAACCGAATCAGGCCCTATCATGGCTACCTCACTAACTTCAAACTATCCAATGGATAATCTACACCTCCGCCCATAAAGAGCCTCGAACAGTGCCATTTGGATACTGGAGTGTTAGCTGTTATTGTAAGCAAACTCGATTAAGGGCAAGTGTCATCCCAACTACCTTTAAAGTCCATCACACAAGATCTCAACATGTCCTCGAGAGTTTGAATTGTCCGCTCTGCTTGGCCATCCGTTTGCGGATGGAATGCTGTGCTAAGCTTAACCTGAGTCCCAAGCCCTTTTTGGAAAGATCGCTAAAATGAGAGGTAAACTGAGTACTTCGATCTGAAATAATGGACAAGGGCACTCTATGAAGCCAAACCAGCTCCCGAATATACAATTTGGCGGAATCATCCATTGAATCTGTGAACTTGACCAGTAGGAAGTGTGTCGCCTTAGTTAACCTGTCTACCACCACCCAAATGGGGTCATAGTGTCGGCGAATACGAGGTAGGCCTATAATGAAATCCATATTAATCTTTTCCCACTTCCAATTGGGAATGCTGATATCCTAAAGTACACCTCCAGGCCTTTGATGCTCGACCTTCACTTGCTGGTAGTTCGGACATTTTGCTATGAACTCTGCAATATCCTTCTTCATACCATCTAACTAATAGATTTTTTGCAAGTCCCGATACATTTTCGTGGATCTTGGATGAATAGAATATCTAGTACCATGTGCCTCATGCAATATCCGAACTCTCAAATCATCAACATCTGGGACACATAGACGACCTTAGTATCGTAGCACACCATCTCCCCCTTGGGAGAAAACCTCCACCTTTTGACTCTGCACCGCCTCCTTCAGCTTCCTCAAAATTGAATCCTCATCTTGCCTGGATTTGACACCAACCACCAAGGACTATTCTGATTCGTTTTGCACAACAACGCCGCCATCGGTCGAGTCGACCCATCTAACTCCCAACCTCGCAAGTCGATGAACATCTTTTACCAACTCTTTCTTTCCCTCATCCACGTGGGACACACTTTTCATAGAGAGTCTACTAAATGCGTCCACTACCACATTAGCCGTGCTCAGGTGGTAAAGAACACTCATATCATAGTCCTTAAGTAGCTCCAACCACCTCCTTTGCCGAAGATTGAGGTCTTTCTGTGTGAACACATATTGCAAGCTCTTGTGATCCGTGAATACATCCACGTGGACTCCATACAAGTAATGCCGCCATATCTTCAATACAAACACCACCGCAGCCAATTTAAGGTCATGGGTCGGGTAATTCTTTTCATGAACTTTCAGCTGTCTTAAGGCATATGCTATTACTTTCCCATGCTGCATTAACACACACCCGAGTCCAACTCGCGAAGCATCACAATACACCACAAAACCGTTCGTACCTTCGGGTAGAGTCAACACTGGTGCTGAAGTGAGTCGGGTCTTCAACTCTTGGAAACTTTTCTCACAAGCATACTACCATTGGAACTTCACCTTTTTCTGAGTCAACCTGGTCAATGGTGCGACAATAGATGAAAAACCCTCCACGAATCTCCGCTAGTAACCTGCTAGACCCAAAAAGCTCCTGATGTCTGATGGGTTCACCGGTTTGGGCCAATTCTTTACTGCCTCGATCTTTTGCGAATCTACTTTTATAACCTCACTTGACACCACATGGCCTAGGAATGCCACAGAATCTAACCAGAACTCGCATTTGCTGAACTTTTCATACAGCTGCTGATCCTTGAGGGTCTGAAGCACTATCCTCAAGTGAGCGGCATTCTCCTCCTCACTTCGAGAGTATATAAGGATGTCATCAATGAACACAATCACGAACATGTCCAAATATTCCTTGAACACCCTGTTCATTAGATTCATAAAAGCTGCAGGGGCATTGGTCAATCTAAAATACATAACAACAAATTCTATTGACCATACCGAGTCTTGAAGGCGGTTTTCGGGATGTCACTCTCCCGAACCCTGAGCTGGTGATACCTAGATCTGAGATCAATCTTGGAGAAATACTTGGCACCCTAAAGATGGTCAAACAAATCATCGATCCTAGGTAAAGGATACCTGTTCTTGACGGTGACCTTGTTCAACTGCCTATAGTCAATGCACATCCGAAGAGAACCATCTTTCTTCCAAACGAACAGGACTGGTGCACCCCATGGAGACTTACTCGGCCTAATAAATCCCTTATCTAACAGATTCTTCAACTGATCCTTCAACTCTTTTAGCTCAGCTAGAGCCATTCTGTATGGGGGAATAGATATAAGTTGCGTGTCGGGAAGAAGATCTATACAAATCAATCTCCCGCTCGGGAGGGAAACCTGGAAAATCATCAGGGAAGACCTATGGATATTCACGTACTACTGGTATAAATTAGATAGTCAGGGTCTTGGACTCCATGTCCTTAACCCTAACTAGATGGTACAAACAACCCTTAGAAATCATCTTTCTAGCCATAAGGTAGGAAATAAATTGACCTACAGGCACAACTGAACTACCCTCCCATTCTACGACAGGTTCACCCGGAAATTTGAACTCTACTAACCGGGTCCTACAATTAACTGAAGCATAGCATGCAAATAGCCAATCCATGCCCAGAATAACATCAAAATCGGTCAAGGCTAACTCTATCAAATCTTCTGAGGTGACCTTATGAAGAACTGATATCGGGCAATCTCTATACACCCGTCTAGATATAAATGAGTCATCTACGGGAGTAGAAAAGAAGGGCTTTGATAAGACATCGGGACTGAATCTGAAGCTACTGGCTACATATGGTGTCATGAAAGATAGGGTAGCCCCCGGATCTAGAAATGAATATACATCAACATGAAAGACTCTCAACATACTGGTGAGTACATCTGGTGAGGCCTCCTACTCCTGACGAGTGGCTAAGGCATAGAATTTTTTCTGACGCTGCCCGCCAGTTGTGCTAGTAGATGCCCCCTAGTGTGCTGTGCATGGAGGAGGAGATGTTGAACTAGAAGATGGGCCTAGGCCCCCAACTTGATCCTCCATCACAGCCGGACAATCTCTAAGCATATTTCTAGGCTGCCCACATCCAAAACAAGCTCCTGATCCTCCTGCTAAGCACTGGCCCGTGTTCCCTCGTCCATATCTGCAGCAAGCTGGAATGCTGGAATTTTTGGGTCTACTGGTATGACCCCATGAGCCTGACGCTCGCCCCCTCTGATCATGTCGGGGCCTGGATGGCACACTTAGTGCTGAAGATGCTGGGGTTGATGATTTCTGGTGGGTCTGCTGTCGATTCCCACCACTGGACCTTTGCTGCGAGAACCTGTGGTCCTCAGTCCTAGCCCTCTTGTCTTCCCTCTCCCTCGAATGTGCTGCCTCCATCTACTGAGCATACAAAACTATGCGAGAGAAGTCCATGTCCTGGTGGAGCATAACTGTCCTCCAATCTTTGTCCAAATATACTGCAATTCCATACAGAAATCTACTCACCCGCGCCAGCTGGTCAGCCACCAACTCAGGGGCATATTTAGATAAACGGGTGAACTCAAGGGCGTACTCCTGGAGAGTCATCCTCCCTTTCTTAAAATTTACAAATTCAGTTGCTTTCAACACCCTCATCTCTCGAGGGAAGAACCGGTCGAGGAATGCAACCTGAAACTCCTCTTATGTGACCGGACCTGCTCCAGCGACCCTGCTGTCCTTCCACTGGCGGAACCAAATATGTGCAACCCCCTTCAACTGGTAGGAGGCGAACTCTGCGCACTCAACATTACTCACCCCCATAACCTGGGTGATCTTGGCTATCTCATTAATGAAATCGTGCGGATCCTCATCTACCTTGGACCCTAGAAACTCCAATGGGTTCATCCCCAAGAAGTCATTGACTCTGGCCGCTGCCACATTATCATTTTGTGGAATATATGTAATGGCCTGCTGATTGACCTGAGCGGTCAAGCCAGCACAAGCAGCTGAATGGCAGCTCGGAACTCAGCATGAGCGGCTGGCTCCGATGCCTCAGGCTCCTAAACTGGTGGGGCTGCCTGATGCTCATGACCGTTTTCATCCTCGCGGCCCTCACCACCTCCATTCATCTTTCGAGGGTCCATGATTCTGTAATTGAGAATAGCACTAATTAGAAGGATAGAAAGACTTCTCATCACACGACATAGACCATGAAAGAAGGGAATATTTTCTAAAATGTTTAGTAGCCTCTTCTTCATAAGTGGCACGCGCTTCACACCCATGAAAAAGACTCTACCTAACGCGGATTTTATACTCCCTAGGACACATCAAACCTATGGCTCTGATACCAAGTTTGTCACGACCCGAACGGAGGCCCGGATCATAGACACAGGACAAGGGACTCCGACGGACCCCAAGTCGACCCATGGCTCACGCATACAACTCTTCTCATCAAATAAGCGGAATGATAATCATATAAACCTAGCGGAAACATAAACATAGCATAGCATCAAGAAATGAAGGACGTACACAAAAGCTAAGTACTACATACTAGTCTGAAAGCCTCTACTATATACGATGGGTTGATGGGACAATATCCCCAACTTACCCGAACAGTAATGAAACTCAAGATAACATAAAAGTCTGTCAAATAGCCCTCAGAACATGAGGACTCACCAATGAGCTGATAGCGTAAGCTGAGATGGACTAAGGATGAGGACGAGCCTGAGATTCAGATCTTGTATCATAAAATGATACAACATAGAAAGTATGCGGTCAGTACGAGGAATGCACCGAGTATGCAAGGTAAGTAAAACCGCGAAGTAATATAAATCCATTTAAGAAAGTTATACAAATATCATAAGCTTTTAAGGATAAGAAGAAGACTACATGCATTCATTATGAAATTATACTCATATTCTACATGATCATGCATGGCTTTAGGACATCATGACTGACTCGAATGACTCAACTGAAACATGACATTTATATCAAAAGAAAAACCATGAGTCAAACCTTACTTCTTGTAAGTGCATGAATAACTAATCATCATGAAGTGAATATGCAATCTGAATGATATGGACAATGAGAGACTCGTCACTTAACCGACATACCATGATAGAGCTTACGTGGTCTCAACTATCACACTCAAGTGGAAAGAGCCGTCCATAACCTTGTCCAAAGCTTTATCATACTAGGATCTACACATTCTTATTTTTGAAAACACATCATAATCATGGGTAACATTAGAAACATGTTTTTCATCACCAACTTCATCATTATCACACATTTACCATAAATCACCTCTTTTATGAACTCTTCACCCATGGGCGTTTTAGATTCAATTTTTAGAAAAATAAATTTTATA
>JACEIK010001658.1:100501-117548 GCA_018107945.1 Datura stramonium | reverse complement strand
TCACGAAATCTCACTGCAACTTCTTCCTTCTCCTATTGTTGGCATGGAGCAACGGCTCCATAGTGGAGCAGGTACTGTTCTTCCCTTTTGTTGGCATGGAGCAGGTATTGTTCTTCCTTTTTTATTTTTAAAGTTTTCATCATTTCTCTATGTTATCCTCTTTGCCTCACGCCTCTATCCCATCAAAGACTTGAGGATTCAATTTTGAATCCTCAAGTTCTGGGAATTTGCTTTGAGAATTCCCAATCTCTCCTATAAATGGAGAAGGCTTTGAAGGGAAAAATCACAAAAAAAATCCTTTCTCCTTCTATTCATGGTATCTCTATCACATGTCTATCTTAAAATAATAGATCATACCCCGTAATGGAGGGCGCATTCATCTAAGTATGGGAAAAACAAACTTTTCTTTTATGGCATTCTAAGTCATTTGTCCATTATCGATAAACTCTATATCCACCGTTCTTTTCAACAAACAAAAACTAAGTGCCTCAAAGGACTATACTTTGTGCAGTGACCTCTTAATTATGAATTCTTGCAACTTACTCTCTTAGTTTTCTTGGCTCCACGGAGCCATTTTGTAATACCAATAAAACAAATTATTTTCTAATTATATATCTATATAGCTATACTCATGTTTATCTCCATATCAGGTAGTACATTGTGTAGGCTCTCAAAATGACATGAGGAGATTTATTAACCACTGAGACTAACTCAATAGTCGTTCTTAACCCAGTGTGCGTCAAGTTATAGTTAAGTACACATGTCCTCCTTTTATCATATAGAACTTTTACGGATTGGTAGCTTAGCATAGAAACATACAACGTGAATCTTTTATATTCAATATCGGGCTCAACCATAATGAAAAATTCAATAGTCTTTTCATGACAATCAAACGTAAGATAAGAAGACCCCAACCCAAACAAAAGATGACCTCAACGTTAACTTTTTTGTCAAGTTATAACACTACGTAAGCATTTCATGACTCTAAATTTATCCACACTTATTCAACAACCAGTCAATAATATAGACTCCCCCACTTGGATAGGACCCGTAAATTATATATTTAAGTCTCAATTTTTTTCCTCATCTACACTAGTATACCATTAATGTGGTGTACATCTTCCTTAAGCTTGAGCTTAACCAAACACAATATATTCTAACAAATTGTGTGAACTGATTTTTTTTCTCGGTACAATCATGCCATTTTTTTTCATTTATTCAAACTTCTTTTATGGTTCATTTATTTTCATGGTGCACGGTACTCAATATTTCACATTTTACCCTTCAACAACTAATCATGCCACTTTACTCAGAGTTTCATTCTCAATCTCATATCATGTTTGTCCATAATTTTTTTTCAAGTCTTATTATCTCCTACAACCCAAAATTTATCATAAACCTTTTTCATGAACATATTGTGCATTTCGTAGCGCCATTGTCATGTCCATACTCAGTGCACTTAGATTATGATTATCTCACCAAGTTTACACTTATGACATCACCATCATGATATTTCTAATAACAATGAATCATTTTTAAGATGCATTAAGCTTAGCACCATATAAACACTATCCTCAAAATATCTTTCACCAGAAGGCCAAATAATTTAGACGTGAGTAAATTATTACACTTCTTACTTTTCTACTATACTTATTCTCTATATTTATTAGACTCATAGTATAAAATTATACCCACGACCTCAAATTTGAATATGTCGCTCTTACGCAAAAGTCATATCGTTTGGCCACTTTTTCATTCACACAAGTTCCTGACATTCAAAAATTTCACTAACTTCCAAACTTCTTAAACATTTTAGTAGAGGTTCCTTTGTAAATAAAGTTATCTCAAAATGTACAACCTGCCCAATCTCAATTACAATCAATACATATGATTGTCCTATGTACTCCATGCCACTCTCAATTGCACACATATTGCTAAAAACTTCCAACTGACTATGTCATCTAGCAGAGAAGGATATGCGTGTCCTAGTCTTTTGCGAAAGAAACATCCCAATGTTCAATTTGATTCAGCCCAACGGACGAATAAGGAGTGAAAGAAGGAAAAAATTCCTAGACGTTTGATAGCCTCAAGGTCATAAGTATGGACGTCTACATACCGATGAACAAGACTCTAGTAAACACTGCTCCATGACTCGGGACTTAAAGCCTAAGCTTTGATACCAACTTTGTCACATCCCAAATCACCCCCTAGACGTGATTGACACCCAGCACACACCATTGGCCAGGCGAACCCAACTTTTGTATATTAACCATTAATTCGCGATACTTGATAAATTAGGTATGAATTCAAATAATATGATAATTAATTATGAATAATTGAAATCTCAAATTATTAATTTAAATCCAAATCTCACACTAGACCATGAAACATCTAAGTGAACTACAAAGACTCGGATGTGTAACCCAACAAGAAAATATTGTTAAATAAATGATAAAAACTCTTTCTGAAGCCTCCACGAACAATGTGGTGGCTCACCTTAGCAATTTGATCAACTCCAGCACACTCGTCATCTACTAGATTCATCGTCACCGATAGTATCTACATGGACATGCACGTAAGGAGTGAGTTATATGTAAATATAACTCAGTAAGATTCTTGATCCGCCATATTAAATACCCCTGAAACAAGTGTTAGAAAATACAAACACATCACAGGCACAAAAATATTATGCACAAAAATTATATTATAATAAAATTTTCAATAAAGTTCACACAATTATTTATCAAGAATATTATATATATATCAACATAATTTATGCTAAGATCTTGTCATAAATGATGGTTATATTAGTTAATCAACACCACGAGTCTACGACAGCATACACAATGCGCCAAATATATTAGGAAGCATACACAATGCTCAATATTGTCAAGAAGCACACAAATGTCCAATATTGTGAAGAAACATACACAATGCCCATATATATTAGGAAGCATATACAATGCTCAGTATTGTCAAGAAGTGTACATGTAACATCCCAAAAGTCCCTAAGATCAGACCCGAGGGTTGAATTAGAGAAAAAAGGAAAAACCTGCACCAGAGTCACAGAATGACTCGAGGAATGAGTCATTGTTGGAAACGATCCGTTGGGTGCCTCATTGTAGGCCTTCAGTCTAGACCCCCCCCCCCCCCAAAAAAAACAATGAGTCTTGCAATGAATCATTGGTTCATTCAATGGGTCATCCTAAAGGAGTCATTGAGCGTAGTTTAGAAAAGGGGTCGAAGTTAGTTTGGAGACAACGGACGGATACCACAACTCGTTGTGACATAAAGACCCGTGGTATGGATCCGTTGGAAGGAGTTAGAAATTTATGCAGGTGCGGCAGTAGTGACGACGAGAGGAGTGACGAGTCATTGTTTTATATAATGACTCGTCCTGTCTAATTGTTGGTTAGGGAATCATAAGAGTACCGGACTACTCTAGATACAACAAATGGATCCAACGAGTCGTCGAGTCTAGCAATGACCATTGGATGGGTCGTTGTAGCTGACAGTCAGAATATTTCATGCGATTTCCGAGGGATAGTTATATAAATTCCTAAGATCCTAACTTTCTAATGAAGTTTTGAGATTTTCAATGAGGGTTTTAAAAGGTTTTAACCTAGCCTAAATCATTATGCTCTCATAACTTCATTCCCTTCCAAGATCAAGCTAGGATTCCTCATTAATTTCACTCTCAATTCTTGGGCTTTCAAGACCAACATTAGAATCAAGTTACCCAGGTATGTAAGGCCATGAATAGGGGATTTCATCCACCCTCATGCCCAAATTTCTCCCTTAATTCATGAATTCAAGTCTCAAATCAAGTGTATTGAAAGTCTAGGATTTTAACCCAATTCTATGTAAATATGCATGCTATGTCTATGGGTCCAAATCCCTCAAGTTTCTGTTAATGATTTAAGAGTAATGGGTAGATTTTACACTCAATTTGATTATCAATTCATGTTTTCAAGTTTTATAAAAATTATGCCCTACTATGCATGAATTATGAAATTAAGCTTATGAGTCTATGATTTCAAGTATGATGAAGTGAATTATGTTTTATGATTATAATGCATGATTTCCACAAGAACCCTTCATGAATTTATGGATTTAGAGTATTATGATTTCCTCAAATATGCATGGCTTTTATGAATATCAAGTTTATGATCATGGCCGACTCACAGGCCTACTTTATGGCTAGTTCACGTATCTCAAGCATATTATGAATATCATGATTTAAACTAGCCCATGTACTTCAAGTATGTTTCATGATTAAGATATGAGCACTATATATGTTTTGAAAGTAGTATTTAACACCAATAGGCCGGGGTTCAAGAGTACGAGGTCTCAGAACTACATGCCAATGTAGCCATGATGGGGTCCTCCATGAGAATGTCTCACATGCCTGTATGGACTACCCATGAGTGATATCACGCCTTTTTCATGGTTCTACCCTTAGCAAGGTACGAACACCCTTCCGACTAGGGATTTATAGGTTGGGCTCCATGTATACTCACGTTTGGGTATGTCAATTATAAGAATTTCCCATTGTTCCTCATGTTTTCAATTACTCATGTTCATGACTTATGATATTATTTTTTTTATAATATACTTGACCCATCGATCAGTTTATAATCTTTCGCTTGTGATTTCAAGCATAACAAGTTATATGATTTATATTTTCTATACCTTGGGTCATTATGTTAAGATTACGATGAATAGTTTACGAATAGGTATACTTTGGATTTAGGTATTTTAACAAGTTGTCCTTACTCTCATGATCTATCTTAATTTGTACACATGATTTTAGACTATCATTATACTTGCATGTTTTATTTACCTTGCATACTCGGTATATTTAAAGTACCGATCGCATACTATATACTATATCGTCTCATGATATAGGTTTGGGTGATCCCTCCCAGTCTTGTCACTAGCTTGCACTAGCTTAGTTCATCTCCATCCTGCTTTGGGTGAGTCTTCATCATCCGAGGACGACTATTGGTTTATGCTTGTTATGTTTGTTTTAATTTTAGACTTAGAGTTAGCTGGGGGCTTGTCCCAACATCTCATCAGACAGTAGAGGCTTTCATATGTAGACTTAGCATGTTCAGCTTTGTGACTCAACGTTGTGATATTATTGATTTTATTATGCTTTATGATATTTAGACTTCCACTTACTCATGCTTATGCTAATTTCCACTTGATTATGCTCTTAAGTCATGCTATCTATGTACCGTGGGTTAGCTTGGAGCCACCGTGGTACTAGGTCCCGTGTCTCGGCCTGGGGTCCCAGCTCGGGTCGTAACAAACTTGGTATCAAAGCAAAGGTTTAGGTGTGTCCTAGGGTATTTGAAAGTCGCATTAAGTAGAGTCTTTTTCATGGGTGAGAAGCGTGTCACACTTATGGGCAAGAGGCTACGAGAAATTTTAGGAAACTTCTTTTCTTTCATGATCTATGTCATGCGAAGAAGTACCTCTCTATTCCTATAACTCGTTCTATATGCGTTTACAGAAATATACCTCCACGCGAGTAAATAGAAGTAGAAATAGCAACGGAAATGGCCATGGCATTGGCAATGAAGATGGGCATCAGCCAGCCCCACCAGCTCTAACAGATCCCTTGCCGGAGCAGGTCACTCATGCCAAGTTCAGGGTGATATTTCAGATGTTGGCACAGGACATGACTGCTCAGATCAATCAGCAAGCAGTGGCCCATGTTCCCTTGAATGAGAATGCAGCAGCGGTGAGAGTGCGAGACTTCATCAGGATGAACCCACCTGAGTTTCTTGGGTCGAAGGTGGATGAAGACCCACATGAATTCATAGAGGAGGTGCAAATAATCAACAAAATTATGGCGGTGACTGGAGAGGAGAGTGCAGACTTGGCCTCCTATTAGCTGAAGGGGGGTTGCTCATATATGGTTCCGTTAGTGAAGGGACAGTAGAGGAGTTGGAGCAAGTCCCATGGATTGGGATGAGTTTCTGACTGCTTTCTTAGACAGGTTCTTTCCTAGGGAGTTGAGAGAGGCAAAAGCAGTTGAGTTCGTTAATTTGAAGCAGAACAACAGGACTATTCAGGAGTATGTCATGGAGTTTACCTGGTTGTCCAAGTATGCATCGGAAATGGTTGCTGATCCGAGGGCTCGTATGAGAAAGTTTGTGAATGGAGTGGAAGATTCACTAGTCAAGAAGTATAGGACCGCTATGTTGATCAATGATATAGATTTCTCTCGGCTAGTCATATATGCCTAGCATATAAAGGCGGAGCAGATGAAGGAGAAGGAGAAGGAGAGAGAGGCCAAGAGGGCCAGGACAGGGAGATATGGGCATTTCCAGTAGAGATCCGGTGGTTGACATCGCCCTCGGTCCCACCAGAGATCGTCAGCCCCATCCCCATCATCGGCCAGTGTTTCGTCTAGACCTAGACATGACCAGGGGGTAGAGCATCAGGCTCTAGGGTCCAGGGGAGCATGGCAGGAGAGCACACTTTTCTAGCTTGTGCGAGGTGCGGCAAGAACCACCTTGGGCGATGTTTAGATGGCTCAGATACTTGTTTCGGGGTGTGGCAAATTTGAGCATAGACTCAGGGACTGCCCTTTAACCATACAAGGCGACGGTGGAGTTCGTACCCCAGCCACCAGTTTAGCAGCTCCCGCAGCCCACCCATCTCAGCAGGGCGCATCTTCTAGTGTAGGTGGCGGCTAGCGCCAGAACAAGTTCTATGCACTATCATCTTGTCAGGAGCAAGAGGTCTCTCCTGATGTGGTTATTGGTATGTTACGTGTATTCCATCTTGACATCTATGCATTATTAGATCCATGGAGTACTTTATCTTTCGTGACTCCTTATGTTCTTGTTAGTTTCAGAGTCAATCCCAAAATCTTGTTAGAACCCTTCTCAGTCTCTACTCCGGTTGGTGAGTCAGTTTTAGCTCGACGAGTATACAGAAATTTCCCTACACGATTCTTCAGAAAGTCACCTCAGCAGACCTAGTGGAGTTAGATATGACCAACTTTGATGTTATATTCGGTATGGATTGGTTACATGCATGTTATGCATCACTCAATTGTAGAACCTGTACGGTAGAGTTCTGATTTTCGGGTGAACCAATCCTAGAGTGGAAGGGTAGTTCAGTTGTGACTATAGGTCGCTTTGTTTCCTATCTCAAGGCCAGAAAGATGATCTCTAAGGGTTGTGTGTATCATCTAGTTCGGATCAAGGATTCTATGTCCAAGACCCCGACTCTTTAATCTGTCCCTGTTATATGTGAGTATCCTGAGGTGTTTCCAGATGATCTACTAGTAGTCCTTCCCGAGTGGGAGATTGACTTTGGTATTGACCTTCTCCCTGATATTCAGCCTATATATACATAATGGCTCCAACCGAGCTAAAGGAGTTGAAAGAACAGTTGAAAGATCTCCTAGATAAGGATTTCATCAGACCTAGTAAATCTCGATGGGGTGTTCTAATTCTTTTTTTTCGGAAGAAGGATGGTTCCCTTAGGATGTGCATTGGTTATCAGCAGTTGAACAAGGTCACAATCAAGAACAAGTATCTCCTCCCCAGGATTGATGACTTTTTTGGCCAGCTTCAAGGTACTAATTGCTTTTCAAAGATAGACCTTAGATCTGTCTATCACCAACTCAGAGTTAGGGAGAATGACATTCCGAAGATATCCTTTAAGACTCGCTATGGTCATTATGAGTTTGTAGTTATGTCTTTTGGACTAACGAATGTTCCTATATTTGATGAACAGGGTGTTCAAGCAGTATTTGGATATGTTCATGATTATCTTCATAGATGATATTTTCATATACTCTCGGAGCGAGGAGTATGCCGCTCATTTGAGGATTGTGTTGCAGACTCTCAAGGATCACCAGTTGCTTGCTAAATTCAACAAGTGTGAGTTTTGACTGAACTCGGTAGCATTTTTGGGTCATGTAGTGTCTAGCAAGGGTGTGCAGGTGGACTCTCAAAAGATAGAAGTGGTGAAGAATTGGCCTAGACCTGTCAGTCCTATAGATATTAGGAGCTTCTTAGGTTTAGTTGGCTATTACAAGAGGTCATAGAGGGATTTTCATCCATTGCAGCACCATTCACTAAGTTGACCTAGAAGAAGGTCAAATTTCAGTCTGAGGCTTGTGAGAGGAGTTTTAAGGAGTTTTTTTAACTCGACTCACTTCAGCCCCAGTATTGACCCTGCCCGAGTGCATAGATGATTTTGTTGTGTATTATGATGCCTCTAGGGTTGACCTTGGTTTTGTGTTGATGCAGCATGGTAAGGTCATTGTGTTTGCCTCTAGACAGCTTAAGACTCATGAGAAGAATTATTAGATGCATGACTAAGAGTTGGCAGTGGTGGTTTTTGCTTTGAAGATTTGGAGACACTATTAGTATGGGGTGCATGTGGATGTGTTCACGGACCACAAGAGCCTTTAGTATATGTTCACTCAGAAGGACCTAAATTTGCGGCAAAAGAGATGGCTAGAGATTCTCAAGGACTATGACATGAGTGTCCTTTATCACCAACGCAAGGCCAATGTAGTGGTGGATGCTTTTTGTAGGCTTTCCATGTCGAGTGCATCTCATGTCAAGAATGAGAGGAAGGAGGTGGTGAAGGATATGGGGTTCGCCTTACAGATTCGAAGGATGGTGGTGTTATTATTCAGAATGGGTCGAAATCTTCATTGGTGACAGAAGTCAAAGCTAGGAAATATAAGGATCCTATCCTATAAAAGCTGAAGAAAGTTGTCCAGAATCAGAAAGTGGAGGTTTTTTTCCAAGGGGGAGATGGAGTACTCCAATATCAGGGCCGATTGTATGTGTTGATTGTAGATGGCTTGAGAAAGTGAATGTTGAGTGAGGCTCATGGCTCTTGGTACTCTATCCATCTAGGTTCCACCAAGATGTATCGTGACCTATGGGAAGTCTATTGGTGGAATGGCATGAAGAAATACATAGCGGAGTTTGTGGCTAAGTGTTCGAATTGCCAACAGGTGAAGGTTGAGCATAAGAGACCTTGGAATATGCTTCAGGATATCAACATTCTTACTTGAAAGTGGGAAGAGATCAATATGGATTTTATCACAGGCTTTCCTCGTACCCACCGACAGTATGACTCTATATGGGTGATTGTGGACAGGTTGACCAAATCAGTCCATTTCTTACGTTCAAAACTACTGATTCAGCTGAGGATTATGCTAGATTGTAAATTCGGGAGTTAGTTTGGTTGCATGGAGTTCCTTTGTCCATCATCTCAGATAGGGGTACTCAGTCACGTCTCAATTTTGGAGGCCTTTTTAGATGGGCTTTAATATTCAATTGAAGCTTAGCACAGCTTTTCACCGCAAACAGATGGTCAGGCCGAGCAGATCATTCAGACTCTTAGGGACATGTTGAGAGCGTGCATGATTGATTTCAAGGGAATTTTGAATGATCACTTGCCTCTCATCGAGTTTGCCTACAATAACAATTACCACTCCAGCATTCAGATGGCTTAGATTGAGGCTCTTTACGGGCAGAGGTGTAGATCACCTATTGGATGGTTCGAGGTAGGTGAAGCTACATTGATCGGTCCAGATTTAGCTCATGAGGCCATGGAGAAAGTTTATCTTATTAGAGAAGGTCTGAAAACAGCTCAAAGTCATCAGAAATCTTATGCGGATGTTAGGCGGAGAGAGCTTGAATTTAAGGTTGATGATTGGGTGTTTCTGAAGGTGTCTCCCATGAAGGGAGTGATGAGGTTTGGTAAGAGGGGGAATCTTAGTCCCTGATATGTTGGTCCTTATAGGATTTTGAGGTGAGTTGGCAAGATGGCATATGAGTTGGAATTACTAGCAGAGTTAGCTTCAGTGCATTCAGTTTTCCATGTATCTTTGTTGAAGATGTGCATTGGTGATCTGGCCTTGGTTGTTCCGGTGGAGAGCATAGGTCTGAAGGATAGCCTTACCTATGAGGAGGTTCTAGTTGAGATCCTTGATTGTCAGGTTCTGAAGTTGAGGAACAAGGAGGTAGCTTCAGTGAAGGTGTTGTGGAGAAATCAGCTTGTTGTGGGAGCTCCATGAGAAGCTGAAGCAGAAATGATGGCTAGATATACGCATCTTTTCCCTTCCAACTCAGTTCTAGCATGAGGTACTAGTTTCCTCCTTAGTACTCTATTTAGTTTCATGTCAAGTCCATGTCTCTAAGTTTCTTTCATGTCATTGCATGCATGCATGTATGTTTCATGAATTCAGTTCAGTTATGTATATCAGTCCGAAGTATGTCACTCCGTCAGTTTTCAACTATAATTGTTCAGTTTTGGGATTGCAGTTATTTCCCCATCCTTTAGGGGGAGATAATGTAACACCCTAAAAGTCCCTAAGTTCAGACCCGAGAGTTGAATCAGAGAAAACGAAAAAATCTGCACCAGAGTCACAGAACGACTCGAGGAATGAGTCGTTGTTGGAAACAACGACCCATTGTGTGCCTCATTGTAAGCCTTCAGTCTTGACCCCCCCCAGAAACAACGAGTCTAGCAACAACTCATTGGTTCATTCAACGGGTCGTCCTTAGGAGTCATTGAGTGGAGTTTTAAAAAGGGGTCGAAGTTGGTTCCGAGACAACGGACGGATACTACGGCTCGTTTTTACATATAAAGACCCATGGTATAGATCCGTTGGAAGGACTTAGAAATTTATGCAGGTGAGGCAGTGGTGATGTCAAGAGAAGTGACAAGTCATTGTTTCATATGACAACTCGTCCTATCTAATCATTGGTCAGGGAATCAGAAGAGTATCGGTGTCATGCCCCACCTTGGGAGGCATGACTGGCACCTGGTGCCTTACTAGGATCTGGACTGACTTAACTAGGCTTGCGCACTCCTGGTGCAGGATTACTCCCCAAATCAAGAAAGAAATGGACTATATCTTGACTGTAAATACAACCTCCGGACGACAAGGCCTTATAGCCACCTGTAAAGAAAAACAGCTAACCAGAAACAGGCAATAACAGGGAATCCTATGTGGGCCGACAAGACCACCATGATGTCTAGTTATGACTGTAAAGTAAATCCAGCGCAAAGCTAAACTATGGCCGACAAGGCCGCTAACTGACAACTAAACAAGGCCCCACACGGCCAACACGTAAACTAAAATGCATGTGGGCCCCACAAGGCCACCGATAGCTAACCACAGGGAAATAGAAATAATTTGCAAGCCTCTAGGAGTAATATAATGGTCAGAACAAGGCCCCGGCCTACCCAAAACTGTACAATAAAAAAAAGAGTAAACCTTATGTCTATAAGCTCCGGAAGAAAGGAGGCGACTCTTCTGCTAATCCTGGCTGAAAGCTAGGAGGGATCTACTCCTCGTCTATCCGTACCTGCAGGCAAGTAATGCAGCGCCCCATAAAGGGCGTCAGTACAATATGTACTGAATATGTAAGGCGATAACTATAAATGACTGAACAAAGAGATAGAACTGAGAATAACTGAAATGAAGGGATAGAGATCATACCTGAGTAATAGAACTTCTTACTATCTAATTTATTAATAACTAAAGCAAACAAAAACCTTACCTGGCCCCCATAAGCCGGAAGGTACAACCAGCACAGAATAACCCACCTGGGGCCCCCATAAGCCTTGGTGAGTACACTTCAGTCTATATACCCCTATCAAGGTCGCACTAGGTCAACTAATAGCTATAGCCGTCCTACCAGTCCCTTGGGTCTGTAACTGATCCCACTCGGCCCCTGACTATAGCTGTGTCTGAGTCCAGTGGACTCCTGATATCTGCATCCGGGGCACCAGGCTCGACGGAGGGTGTATAGAGCCAACCACAGCATATAGTATCCCACCCATGGAATGGACTGTATGAGGACCTGGGACCCCATCTTCGTCCCTCACGGAAGGCATACCGCTCAGTAGAGCGACGTCATCTCGCCCCTGGCAGGCGTTGACACAGCCAATAACCCCGAGGTCAGTCATGAAGGCTATACAGGCATAATCCATCCCAAACTAAACATGGAATACGGGTTTCAGCTAATAACAAGAACTAATCACAATAGACATGCTTCTGGCATTCTTATCGGGATTCAAACTGAGTTATCATGCTAAAGAAACTAACTTGCCGAAGGAAACTACCTTAACATACCTCTTCGCCGATTACTAATTAACTGGCGAGTTTCAGTTCGTATTCAACTGCTCTTCTCAACTACAATTGTATTATTGGGGGAATATGACTAGTTTCAATACTAAATTCGGCAAAAACGATAACTTTATATATAAATATTAACTATATTTCAAGTTAATGGAACGCGGTCGAAAACTCATAATTTCTCGAAATTCCAGAAGGGAGGAATGCTTACTTGAAGCCTGTGATCGTATAGAAATTAGTTTGGAGCAATTCCAACGACTTTGGCTCGGTGGGGTTACGATTTGCCGGGCTAGTTTCGTGAAAATCATTTCGTAGAAATGCTCCCTGCAGCCTTAAACTTCAATACCCGAAGTTAATTTGAATTTGGATGGCGTTTGGCAGCGTAATCGGATGAAAATTTATTGAATTCTTCGTGTTCTACCTTCTCTGGCCGAGGAGAACTATAGAAAATGAAATGAAATTGAAAGGAGGACCTTATATACTTACTAGGGCGGTGGCAGGGGGCGCCCCGCACTGCCCATCACGCTGCCCTCACCCCCGCGTCGCGCCCCTCAATGCGCCAAGGGGCTGGCACGCCGCACTGCCCAGGGCGCCAAGGTACTGGCGCGTCGCGCTGGCCCTTGTGGCCTGGCCTTGCTCGATCTGACTTTCGGGGCTTCTTTACACGCGTCGTACTCTTTATCTATTTTAAATTCACGCGTACGCTTACTAATCGTTAACTTTTACGGGGTGTAACAACCGGAGTACTCAAGATACAACTGATGGATCCAACGAGTCGTCGAGTCCAGCAACGAGTCATTGGATGGGTCATTGCAGCTGACAGTCAGAAATTTCATGCGATTTCCCAAGGATAGTTTTCTAAACTCCTAAGCTCCTAACTTCCTAATGACGTTATTTTGGGCTTTATAATGAAGGTTTTAAGAGGTTTTAACCTAGCCTAAGTCATTATGCTCTCATAACTTCATCCACTTCCAAGATCAAGCTAGGATTCCTCATCAGTTTCACTCTCAATCCTCTTGGGCTTTCAAGTCCAGCTTAGGAATCAAGTTACCCATGTATGTAGGGCCGTGAATGGGGGATTTGTTCTACTCTCATGCCCAAATTTCTCCCAAATTCATAAACTCAAGTCTCAAATCAAGTATATTGAACTTCTAGGGTTTTAATCCAATTCTATGTAAATATCCATGCTATGTCTATGGGTCCAATTCCCTAAAGCTTCTATTAATGATTTAAGAATTATGGACAGATTTTACACTCAATTTGATTATCAACTCATGTTTTTAAATTTTATGAAAATTATGCCCTAATATACATGAATTATGAAATTAGGCTTTGAGTCTATGATTTCAAGTATGATGAAGTGAATTATATTTTATGATTATAATGCATGATTTCCACAGGAACCTTTCATGAATTTATGTATTTAGAGTATTATCATTTCCTCAAGTATGCATGGTTTTTATGAATATCAAGTTTATGATCATGACCGACTCACGGGCCTATTTTATAGCTAGTTCACGTAACTCAAGCATATTATGAATCTCAGGATTTAAACTAGCCCATGTACTTCAAGTATGTTTCATGATTATGATATGAGCACTATATATTTTTGGGAGTAGTATTTAACACCGAGTAGGCCATGATGGGGTCCTCCATGAGAGTGTCTCCCACGCACGTATTGGCCACCCATGAGGAATATCATGCCTTTTTCATGGTTCTACCCTTGGCAAGGTACGAATATCCTCCCGACTAGGGATTTACAGGTCGGGCTCCATGTATACCCATGTCGGTTATAAGAATCTCTCATTGTTCCTCATGTTTTTATAACATACTTGACCCATTGATCAGTTTATGATCTTTCACTTACGATTTCAAGCATGACAAGTTATATGACTTCTATTTTCTAAACCTTGGGTCATTATGTTCATATTACGATGAATAGTTTACGAATATGTATACTTTGGATTTAGGTCTTTTAGCATGTTGTCCTTACTCTCATGATCTATCTTGATTTATACTCATGATTTCGGATTATCATTTTACTTGCATGTTTTATTTACCTTGCATACTCGGTACATTTCAAGTACTGACCGCATACTCTATGTTATATCGTCTCATGATATAGGTTTGTGTGATCCTTCCCAGTCTCATCACTAGCTCGCACTAGCTCAGTTCATCTCCATCCCTCTTTGGGTGAGTCCTCATCATCCGAGGGTGACTATCAGTTTATGCTTGCTATGTTTGTTTTAGCTTCATACTTGGAGTTAGTTGGGGACTTGTCCCAACATCTCATCAGACAGTAGAGCTTTCAGACATAGACTTAGCATGTTCAGCTTTGTGACTAAGCATTGTGATATTATCACTTTTATTTATGTTTTTATGATATTTAGACTTACGCTTATTCATGCTTATGCTAATTTCTACTTGATTATGCTTTTAATTCATGCTATGTATGTATCATGGGTTAGCTTGGAGCCATTCGTGAATCTAGGTCCTGTGTCTCGGTATTGGGTCCCAGCTCAGGTCATGACAATACACAATGCCCAATACTATCAAGAAGCATACACAATCCCAATGATATCAAGAAGCATACACAATTCCCCAACCTCCATCGTTCACACCCATATTACTCCATGAAATAAATTTATAAAGAAAGTCTTACTATCCTTAAACATAAAGTATATGCGGCTGGCCTCGTAGACCACCGATTCTACCAAGCACATGCTTGTCCCAACACACGGACCAGGCAGAAAAAATAATTTTTTTAAAACAGATTTGAAAAGCAAGCACTCAAAGCTTAAACTCTCACTTACCTCAAATTCACAACTCAAACACTTTTCCAATAAAGTAGAACTATGTTTTTAGGTCTTCGAATCACTTCAAACTACACAAAAATGGATTTAGAATAGTCAAAACCCCTTGGACAGATGTTCTCTAAATTTTTAACACAAGTCAAACTCATGGTCCAAGGGTTGACCTAAAAAGTCAACTCTGATCAACAGGACAGAATTGCCGAACCATGACCACCAACAGATTCTCCTCGATGAGAGGATTTAGAACAATATTAAAAATTGAATTTTGATAACGTTATACCTTTCAAATCAATGATTAGGTTGGAGAGCCCTAGAGCTAAACTTTCTAAATTCCTCATAATTTCTCCATGTTTTCAACAAAAAAAAAATTCACTCATAATCACGTAATAAACTTAAATAAAAGATTAAAGTCATTATCTTGATATTTTGGATTGAAAATTCTTATTTTTCTCTCCTCTTTTCTTCTCTTTTTCTCACTTTATTTTCTTTTCTTTTCTGCGCGTTATTTTTCTCTTCTTCTGCGATGCCCTTTTGGTTTGGCTAGTATCGCTGGCTATTTTATTTTAAATTGGGATTTGCCCCCTTTTTTTGGTTAAAATTATCGAATAACCATTAAAAATATGGGTTATAACAGTTCTTTCGAAATGCTTGGAGGCTAGAGGTATTTCTGTAGCCTACACAAGGGTGATCAAGGACGCGTATGATGCTGCTAAGACCCGAGTTAAAACTATAGAAGGTGTCTTGAAACATTTTCCAGTTGTAATTGGGTTGCACTAAGGATCCACCCTTAGCCCATTTTTTTTTTGTTTTAACTATAAACGTACTAATACATCACATTCAAGGATATGTGCCTTGGTGCATGTTATTTGCATATGACATAGTTCTAGTTGATGAGACGCGAGGGAGATCTAACACGAAGCTGGAGGTTTGGAGACAAACCCTGGAGTTGAAAGGTATGGAGTTGAGTAGGACAAAAACTGAATACTTGGAGTGCAAGTTCAATAATGTGTCTTATGAAGCAGACCTAGACATGATGCTTAACACACAGGTCATCCCTAATAGAAGTACCTAGGGTTAGTGATCCAAGGAAATGGAGAGATTAATGAGGATGTCACTTATCGCATTGGGGAAGGGTGGATGAAATGAAGGCTAGCATCCGGCATTCTGTGACAAGAATGTACCACGTAAACTTAAAGGTAAATTCTACCGAGTGGTGATTAGACTAACTATAATATATGGTCAGAGTGTTGGTCAATTAAGAACTTTCATGTCCAGAAAATGCGAGTGGGGAAAATGAAGGTATTGAAGTGAATGTGTGAATTTACAATGAGAGATAAGATTAGAAATGAAGATATTTGGGACAAGGTAGAAGTGGCTCCCCTGAAAGATAAGATGCGGGAAGTGAGGTTGAGATAGTTCAAGCATGTGAAAAGGAGAGGTGTAGACGTTGCAGTTAGGAGATGTGAGAGGTTGGTCGTAGTATGTTTGAAGAAGGGTAGAGGTAAGCCTAAAAAGTATGGGGTGAGGTATTAGGCAAGATATGGCGCCACTTCAATTCACCAAGGACATGACCCGTGATAAGAAGGTGTGGAGGTCGAGAATTAGGGTAGAAAATTAATAGTCAGGGGTATTTCATATCGGTTCCCAAATTTTAGTATTATTTTGCATTTCCTATGTTAAGATTTCCATCACTATTTATTGTTTTAGCATCTTATTCCCAAAGTTTAGTATTATTTAAACTTTTATCACTATTTATTGTTTTAGTATCTTATTATCTTGTTGTTCCTATTTGTTGCTATTGTCTACCTCACTATTTGCCCAACGAGGATCTTTCAAAAACAGTCTCCCTACCTTTTCAAAAATAGAGGTAAGATTTGCATTCAATGTACACTCTCTAAGCCCCACTTGTGAAAATACACCGAGTTTGTTATTATCGTCATTGTACATACCAATAACCAATAAATCCAACTACTCCCTCCGTTTCAAAATAAATAATGTTTTAGCCTTTTGATTTTGTTTCAAAATAAGTGGTGTTTTACATAATCAAGAAGACATTAATGATGTTCTTCCAATTTTACCCTTATTTAAATGGAGA
>JACEIK010001658.1:85799-98662 GCA_018107945.1 Datura stramonium | reverse complement strand
CCTATCCCTATCCTTCCACCCTCACCTCCCATGGTATTTTCCTATATTATACAACAAATATGTTTGGGATAATATTTCTCTGCTTATGTGTCAAACACAAGACAATAAGTAAGAAACCCACTTATTTTCCAAGAAAACATTTTCCTTCGTACCAAACACACCCTTGATGCTTAAATGGGTGGAATCAAGCTAGCTCAAGGTTGACAAAAATCTTTCCTAATCCCTATCTGATTCCAATGGAGGGTAATGCAAGCAAAATTTAAACCTAGTGACTGACTTTAATGTTATGGTCTTACTGATTAGACGACAACCAAGGTCCTTGGTAATGGAATATACTAGTCAGGAGATCTTAGTTATTTCCTGATGTGGAAAGCAAGATTACTTAGTTTTGTTAAACTAGAGGGGAGGTCCACATTATTCTTCCTAAGTTATAGCTGAGAGGTATTGAGCTGCAACAAAGTAAATAATCAATTAAAATGACCAAAACCAAAAAACCCCTTGATCAGAGTACAGAAGAACGTATTCGGTTGGAATTAGTGACCTATGAAAAGTGTAATACTAGTAGGTACCCGGTTAATTTAGCCGAGGTGGAACAAGCTGGCCCAGACACCACCATCATAAAAATGATTAAAAGAAAAGAGTATAGAAGGATGTATTATAACTATACCAAGAAAAAACAGTCCCAGAAACAGAACAAAATTGAATCTTAGTTAGGTGGCATCCTATGAACATAACAAAATTGAACTGTTTCCTTAATCTGTTTGAAAAAGCAGTCTACTCTCCATCTTGACCAGTCCCAAACGGTGTCCACTTTCATTTGAAAGGAAGGTACTAATTATTTTATAGAAAAGGGTCAAAATTGTCTTTAACGTATTTAAAATGGATAAAAAATACCCTCCTCCCACCTAATGGACCATATTTGCCCTTAATGTTACTTCTAAGCACAAAACTGCCCCTGATATTGACAGAAGCTGACATGGATTATGTGGACCTTTTAATTGAACATGTGGCACAAATTTATTGGTAAGAAGACCCAGCTCAAAACAACCCGACCACATTTTAGAAGACCCATGCATGTATCTACCATAAACGGATAAACTTAACCCCCAGATTTCAGCCTATATAACAAATTTCTCCGACGATGATGAACTCACCAGATACAGGTGGACGAAATTGGCCCCCAGCTAGAAGAACAATACTACAGGAAGATTCACTTGCTAAAGAGCCATCATTAAGAATATCACGAGAATCTCTGCAATATAACTTGGCATTGGCCATGGATGACATCCTTTTGTAGGTGTCAAATCGAAAGATGATTCCTTTGGAATAAAGAAATGAAAGAACATATAAGAGTTTTGAGTGATTATTTCCAATAGTGAAATCGGGGTTATATTTATGGTGATCGGGTTATTTTTGGGCTGGTCTTATTGCCATGTGGACCAATAAAAAAATGTGCCACGTGTTCAATTAAAAGGTCCACATAGTCCATGTCAGCTTCTGTAAAAATGAGGGTTAATTTTGTGCTTAAAGATAATGTTAAGGGAAATTATGGTCCAACAGGTGGAAGGAGGGTATTTTTGATTCATTTTCAATACATTAAGGGCATTTTATAACCCTTTTCTGATCATTTTATATAACAAAAAATGTTATAAGGGACACTCTCGCTCTTCTTGAAACTTGATACAATTTTTCCATTCTTTCATTATCTAGAAACATAAAAGTTAGCATGCAAATGTTAATTCCCCCATAAATACTGGACAATGTACAATCCAACTCTTGTCTCAATTGTCTTCCATGGTCAAAAAAGACTATGTAAACGATAAAGAGGTACTTTGGTTAAACGAGAGTTGATTTAGCTTAACATATATAACAATGATCGAAAAATTACGTTTTCAAAATTCATTGGATAAGTACTATGCTTAACATCTGTAGTCACCATTTTAATCCCAGTGTAGGAGCTATACTTACTTGCTCAAGAGTCAAAAACATGATAACATTCCACGATCCAAGTCGAAAAAAATTGGGGAGGAAACCCTTATAAAAAGAAAGTGGTCCCTGCATTAGCCATGTTAAGCTACATAAGCATTTCATATTAGCATCTATCTTTTCTTGAGATTATCAGGGTAAAATTAAGATCTATAATGCAACACAATGTAAGTTGAGAATACGGGATCACCAAAAAGCAGTTTGTCAACTAGTAACTGAAGGGTGTCCACTGCTCTGAGCTCCCTATTGACACCAGTTGACACACCAAGGGATTAAGAATAAGAAGTATATGTCTAGACAGGAGGAATTCATACTGAGAGGATAGAAACAAGAGTAAAATATTTGCTACATTGTATATCTTCTTACTGTGTTATAAAAGGTTCCTCTATAGCAATATTTTTCCTCATACATCATTTATTAATCAGACTTAGGTCCTCTCTATCATCAACTATTATCTATCTTGCTACCTACTCCTGCCACTTCTTTTCTTTTTTTTTCCTTTCTTTTTCTTTATGATTAGTGGGAGAAATCCACTTATCATTGCATGCAGAGGCACATATCAACTTCTGGAATTTTTTTTGATTAAGTACGAATCTTTCACTAAAAAGCATTAAGAAGATGCATAGCAAAAATACAAATGAGTGATTTTCAACTTCAACTTCTGGATTCTCCAAATACAAATAAAACAATCTTATGTGTGATGTTTAAGCTGAAATTCGAAGTGTTCAACTATTTCAAGCATGACTATTGTTTCATACTTTGGGACGTATATTATTTTTCAAAACACAATTAGTGAATGGAACACCTTTAGTTAGACTTGCTACAATTCTTAGTCTACATATGCAGTAAAAGATTTTAGGTTGCAGTACATTTTGCCAATATTTTTCTACCAATGATAAGTATGATATGCTGACAAATGACCATGCATTCTGAAACAAGAAAATGACTTAACAAAATTACCTCGTATTTCAATGTTCTGAAAAAACAATCAAAGGTGTTCCGATATACTGAATCTCCCATCATTCTTGATTTGACCTAAAAGACAGCAAGCAAAAGACCTTTTCACAGGCATACCATAAATTGTGTTTTTACAGAAAGTAATCACCGAACTTCCAAAAAAAAACTCGACCACGTCATGAATATCTTCTTTTGGTCATCACTTAGAGGACCCTTGTGTTTGTGCATATGTGAGAATGCTGCATGATTGTAGTCTTTCTTTTCTTATTAATCTAATGGTTCATGAAAAATTATGTAATAAACAACAGCACTAGTTTCACTTTTGCAAGAAAAAAGCAACTAATTATAACAAACACATTTTTATAAGTTACTCTTTTCTTTTGAAGTAACTAGAATTATATATGGCATCAAGAAGATGCATATGGCAAATTAGTTATAAAAGAGTGAAATTGATAGCTCTGTTACAATGAGACCTATGCTAAGGATAAAGATCTAATAAAGTCCAATAACTTCAGATGAGAATCTACAGGGGATAGATTATCCCAGCTACACAAATCTAAAAGACGTCTAGCCTTAAGGGAGTGGTTTGGAGTTGATATTTCATCAAAACATCTTTCATTCCTCCCATTCCAAACAAAACAAAAAAATACAAGCAGGAATCAGTTTCAAGACTTGTCTGATGGATTTATCAACTTTACATGGAATCCAACTAATATAGGCATCCTTAACACTGTCAGGCATGACCTGTTTTAAGCCAAAATTGTAATGAACATGTCCCAAATATAAGCATCCATTGTGCAATGTAGATGTAGCATCCCTGAGAATTTCAATTTACATCTAACACTTTAATATTGTTAACGAATATAGAAAATATTTGTTTGTGTACCCAAAAACGACGAAAAATTATGAAAAATATTTTAGGACGTATATAGCATGATCCTTGGGTACATGGACAGAGAATGTATATTGAATGATGTTCAAAAGGTAACATGAAATTACCAACCAAAAAAAAAAAAATCAACTAAAATGCTAAGGCATTCTCTGGTCTTGAAATGGGGACTTAAAATGACAATTTTTTCCAACTAAGTGGGTCCCAAAACAAAGAGAACTATCGGTATTTACAAAAAAGTCAACTTCTTCATTTCTTACAGTGACAAACGAAACCAGCAGCTCTGTCTCAGGATGGTTCTTCAAGGGTTTGACGGCTAAGATCATTCTTTATTGTCATTTTTATGCTAATCAAGGTAAGTTTTGTCCAATATTTTGTGTTAGTCGGAGTTGGTTAATGCCTATATTAATACCACTATGTCTTCGTATTCCATAGATTTCTACAAGAACATCAAGTATCTTCAAAAAATTCTCTAAAATTGAAATTTTGTGTTTTCTTCAAGAAGGTAATTTCTACACTTATAAATGATAAGAGTTCTTTATGAGTATTTATGGTGGTGAAAGATATTATTTGAGTTGGTGGGTGGGTGGGTGGAGTGACCTTAAATGCAAAACCCTAATTTGACATTAACAAAGGGTATGAAGTTGGTGAAACCGATGATTAATAGTGTTTATGGGTTTAAATGGTGGACTTATACGTCTCAAATGAATATATTGATGCCGTTGTTGGAATTATTTAAGGTGATTAACCAAGACATCACCTAAATGAAGAAATATGAATTTTTTGAAAATTTAGCCTAAGGCAGAATACTTTGTTGATTAAACTGGTTTTGTTGGTATATCTTGTTGATTATTACGAGTTCATGAACGTAGTTTGAAGTTGTTGGAGTTATTTGAAAGAGTTGGAGCGACTCTTAGCTTAATAAAAGAGACCTCGAGCTTCTAGCTTCTTGTATGTTTTCAAAAACCACTTCAATACTAGAATGATAGCGTTAAAGAGATTTCGTGCACGTTTGGGACAAGTTGGCATCGTTTACTCTTTGTTGGGGATTTAAATGATGAAATGCCTAAATAGTTAAGTTCTTGAAAATTTAAAAATGCTTAAAAATTCTTTATGACTATTGGTTTAATGTGCGACACACATCATTTACTTGATTTCTTGTGACTTGTTGGTTACAATTGTTTTTACTTGTTTTCAAATGAACTGATTTGATTTACTCTAATTTGATTTAATGAAATAGATTCGGTCAAAGACTATTACTTTAGAAAAAAAAAGTAAGAACCAGTGTTTTGGAGCGCTAGAAGAGGAAAAAAGCACCGAGCGTTCGCTTCATCGAAACGTGAAGCGAAGCGCGTGCTTTTTTCAACAAAAGCGCAATTTAATACAAAAATAAAAAATATTAAATATGCATAGATAAATAACCAAAAACTCAATAGAAATAACACATTAAGTAAATCTTTCAATTCTTAAATTAAAAAGTAAATAATAGATACTAGAACTAGATAATCAATAATCCTCACAAGTCATAACATATTATGCAAATGCAAAACCAAATCACAAAGGGAGCAACATCCATTCTTCAACAAGATTTCCAAACTCTTGAAGTGTCATTACATTATTATATTGATCATCATCGGATGCTTCATCAACTAGGGTTCTACTTGAACTTGTAGCTACACTTACCTTGCTACTTAAAGTACTCTGCCAAAAACCATAAATATTCTTCTCAACACCGCTTGCTATAGCAACATGACCATAAGTGAGATCTTCTCCTTCGTATACTTCTTCATCTTCATGATTTTGCGGGGCTCTAGTTAACCATTCATTTGCATTATTGATATTATCCAACAAATTGGATCAATGGTATTGCAAGCATTGTAACAAACGCATCAATGTTCTATCATATTCAACGAACACTAAATCATTGAGACGTTTTACCTATTCCTCTTTTTAGTATGAATCTGCACATAAGTTGTAGAAAGTAATTAATGGGAGTACTTGGGACAATTGAGATACCATTTAATTTAGTAATAATATAATATAGCTTCTCACATGTTTGTACACTCTCCAACTTCTCTCGCAACCAGATGAGCTACAAGATAAACTTTGAACTCTAATAGTAAATTGTTGCAAGTTTGGGACGATATAACCATATCGCATCCACCATTCAATTGTAGAAGAATTATTTTAAAAGTTAATAACTTAAAAGTTAAAATGCTCACCTGGAGACCCTAAGGTTCCGGCTCTAGGGGCTGATTCCATCCAAGTAGACCATCAACTTTCATGTACACATCAAGCTCCTCCTCTATTTTGTCTTGCAAATCTTGATTTGGGATCAATCTCTCAACACATGCATGACACTCCTCCCACACTTTTGTATCTAAAATCTTCATCTCAATACTTTTATAAAAGAACCCGAGGTTCAAAATATGTCCCACTGCATGCAAGGGTTGATGAAATTGATCCATCCGCCTTGCATCAATAATCTCAGACACTTCCCCATATTTCCTGTCATCATAATTAAATGTCTTTTCAACAGTATCTTTGGCCTTATCCACGGCTTCGTAAGTGTAGCCAATTGGTGGTTCTTTCTCTTCATCCACCAAACGAAGTACAGTAACTAAAGGACCACCAACTTTAAGTGCTTGAACAATGTCATTCCAAAAATAAAGACCATTAATAAATCTCACAACTTCTTTCCTGAGAGCTTCCTTCGCATATATACTCTCATTCCATTCAATTGACATGAACAAAGTTCTCAAGATTTTCTTTTGCATGTAAAACTATGCAAAGTTAAGAAAGGTGTTCTGAATCTCGTCGGTTCCACCAAATTTCTTTAGTTTTTGTATCTCCTCATCCTATTCAATAACAAAGGCCTCTGACTAATATAAGAATGTATCTTTACAGCCTAAGCAAAACTGTAGAAAAAAGATTTAATAGTTATAAGTAAAGAAAATTAACATGAAGGTTAAAAAAGAAAACTAGAATCACTTGTTCACTTGTGGAATATTTGGTTTTGTTGAAAATGTCACCAAATATTAAATTGATGCAATATGCAACACATGGAGTTCAAAAAATGTGCGGCAACACTCCCTTCAACATGTCACCCGCTTTTTTATTCTCATTTGCATTATCAGTTACAACTTTTACAACATTTTCCTTCCCAAATTTCAAGATAGTCTTCTCAAACAAGTTGAACAATTATTGGAATCGGTAGAAGAGTTATTAGGATCATAAGATTCAAGGAACAAACTATCTTTTGGAGAATTTACCAAAACATTAATGACCATTTACCCATTTCTTGCTCTCCATTTTTGTAAGTTTGTCATTACACCTTATGATCTCAACAATCTTGTTTGTCTTCTCCACCTCCTTTTTAGACAAGGAACTCTTACTTCGTGATAGGTGGGGGACTTCATTCCTGAGCCATATTGGCATACGACCTCAATGAATTCACCAAAACTTTCAGTGTAAATCATACAATTGAAAGGGAGCCCTGCATTATATCACCTAGCAAAAGCAGCTACAACATGGTCCCTTGAAATCTTCTTGGAAGAACTTGAATCAATAGCTTCACCTTTCCTTTTTTTCATGTGCCTTTTTGCAAGAAATAAAGATTAAGAGGGTCGTTCACAATGCTAGTGGTGGATGATTCACTTCCACTAGTTGAAGACTATCTTTGAGATTTTGAGGGAGGCTCCATTGATATATCATTGGCTTCTTCAATGTTTTCCTCATCTATTTGATCATCTTTATCAACAAGATTAACCATAGTTGCTACATGGCTCATTTGAGATTTTACCTCATTTTTTCTCGCATCATGCTCTCTCATTTCTTGCTTTAAAAAATTCGACATCTTAATAACTACCAATTAGACGTTTCTTGTGACAATGTATTCCCGCCATTGTATGTCTTTTCACGAAAGACACATCGAACTTTTGAGTTACTGCCCATTGCAGTTCTATACGCCCAAGCAGGATCCTTTTTTTTTTGGGCTTGATGTCATTGAATACAAAAGCAAAATTTACTACAATCACAACAAAAATATATATACTTTAAGCTACAGCAAAACAGAGAAGTATATCAAAATAGAATTTACTACAATAAATCTAAGGGTTTCTATTTTGCCTAGATTTTGTTTCCTTCCTTTATTTGGGTCCTTTTATCTTGGTATATTTCTCTTTTCATTCTATCCTTTTCAGTTTGAAAAAAAAAAAAGAGAGCACAATGCAACTAAGAAAAACAAAGACAAAAGACCAAAAAAAATAGAAAAGGAGGAGAGAAGCAAAAGAAGAGAAAACGATAAGAAAAACTTACCAGGAAAAAGAGCAGTAGTAGAGTAACAGGTAGCAGCAGTTGAAGAGGAACAGAGGACCATCAAGTTTTTCAAAGAGGAAGAGGACCAACAAATGTGTCGGAGAGGACGAGAAGTTGCCACAGCAGTTCGAGAGAAGAGGAAGAGAGGTCACAGCAGTAGTCTGAGAGAAGAGGAAGAGAAGTCGCGTTTTTCTCTATCAAATCCCCCAATAGCAATTGCATAAGTATTTTTAATAAATTTTAAAATTAACCCCTACTAAAGCAGTGACCTCGCTTAAGCATAGTTTTATCTCTTCTAGCTTCAGTCACAGTTGCGCTCGCTTTTTCTCCCTCACCTCGTTTCTCGCTTTAAGTGTTGAGCGTGCTTTTAACAACACTAGTAAGAACTTTTACAAAGACTTAATATTGAATTGCTCATCTGGTCAAGGGGATGACCTTATCCATGGGTTTTGTACCCCGGTGTACCTTTGCTTGTCCAGTAAAGGTGATGATCAGGCCTGTGGGTTTTGTACCTCGGTGTATCATAGCTTATCTGGCAGGGAGAGTATGTCAGGCCTCGTGGATGGCATCCATGGTATATGATTATGAGACTTGAGACATGGATATCACAACTGTGGAACACTTGACTCTTGAGATGATTTTTAGATCCTAAACATGTTATAAAATAATATGTGCTTCATTACATACTTTGGTGAATTAAATTGTATACTTGATTCCTCTATTATATGGTTCTAGTTGTGTTCCCTTTGTATGCTTTCGGTGAATTAAATTGTTTATTTGATATATCTTTCATGCACTAGTTACTTTCTTCATATATATTTGTATAACTCTTGCCCGCCATGATTGGCGGCTATGACACATATCTGAGTATTCTAATACTCGGGCATCATTGTTTCGAAGATGATCTCGTGCGGGGGGGTCAGTGTACAGAGGAAAATTCATTCAATTTTCTCCTCTTGGTGAGCCCACCTTTATACTCGTGGGATGACTCTATTTCAACAGTATATTTTTGTATAGTGAGGGATAACCCCGTAATTTTATTATTTCACTCTTAGTGTCATAGAGACTTTGTATTATTTTGAGGTAATGGATACAAATATGGCTTCGTGAATGACATATCTACTTATGTCTAGTTTATGATTTGATGCACTTTAATCATTAATGAAGTTTTTTTCTCATTTCTTTCATTTAGTATGGAAATTAATTAGATGAATTGAGTTACACGGATACGAGTTGAGTATGCAATACATAATAATGGTTCACCCGATGCAAGTTGATAGGCACTAGGTGTCGGCCACATCGCAATCCATTTTGGGGCATGACAAGAGGTGTCTATTGGTTTCTATATTTTGTTTACACGTATACCATCTGTTAATATTGATTATCTTCCTTCTACTAAGATTTTTTTGAATCAAACACGCCTCATGCAGTGCTATCCAGCTGAAACAAAACAAACTTGGAGGTGCTTGAATTTTCCAGATCAGTTTCCATGGCCAAGTGTCCACCATTTCGTTTTGGACATATAAAGTTGTATATCGTGCCTTCACTGTATATTTGGCATCTAACTTTCCTTCCCATCTAATTGTGTCTGCATCTTGCTCATTGAATGTGCAATTCTCCAATCTAGGGAGAACGTTTTGATGAAGTAATTTTTGATTTCATTCCCTGGCATCCAGAAGATGCAAAGTAGTTACAAAAGAGTGAGCACAAGTATGACTCAAGACAACATCTAGCAAGCATGTTAAATAAGTCTTCAAATTCCCATTCTTCGAAATGTCTTCCGAAAATAGAGCTCAAGTGTTGTTGTCTTTTTTTCGGAGATGGAGGAATTTGGGTTGCTTGATATTGAGTAGAGAGATGGATATTCGTATTGGAGAGTGGTGTTACCGATCCATCTGTCTTTCCAGAACTTAACATGTAAACCACAGCCAGGTTCGTATTACAATGCTGGTTGAATTCTTCCTAGAGTTTAGCAATGCACTTCCAATGGCCAACCCCAAATGGTGCCTTGGAGACTTTGGTGCACCAGTGTGATTGGATTCCATCTTTCCCTATTGAACCTCCATAACCATTTCATAAGCAGACATCTACTTTGGACAGCCAAGTCTTGATGCCTAAACCACCCAGGTGCTTAGGGCAGCGTGTGACTTTTGGCCATTTGACCAAATAGAATTTGTGGGACTTGGTGTTCCTTCCCATAGGAAGTTCCTTCTAAATTTGTCTAGTTGTAGCTATATCTTTTTTGGCATAGGGTTGGGGGACATGTAGTATGAGAAATGCTGTCTAGGCCACTGTTTATGCTGTAAACTTGCCCCGTAATGTAAGGTATTACATCTGCCATGAAATTAACTTCTTCTCAAGTTTCTCTATGTATAATTGACTTGGGCAGCATCAAGTGTTTTTCTTGCATAATAAATGNAATGTAAGGTATTACATCTGCCATGAAATTAACTTCTTCTCAAGTTTCTCTATGATGCCTTCCCATACCTCCGTATTAAAATATTTCACCAAGAACTTCATTTTTCGAAAAACGAAGAGTTAGAATAACATAAATATCAACAATAACATGGAACTAAGCTTGACGGTATTTTAAGTCGGTCAAACGGGGATTTCCACTTTCTCCACTTTCTGGTTTAAACTAAAACTTATCGTATGGTTTACGAGATCCTAATGGAATTCGAACATGCAAACAAGCATGACAGATATAGCTACACCTTAAGAGTATGATAGTAGAGCCACATAACCTCAACTACAACTTACTTATTCTTGCACTTTTCTGCTACAATCAATTGCTTGAAAGATAAAATGCACCAAGTTCTAGCTAGGCAGTATACAACACAACACTTGTATCGGTTCTACCGAATTCTATGGTTTCTTTTATTCTTCTATACAACAGTTCCCTAAGGTTTAAATCAACTCCGCCTATATGAGCTTCACAAAGCATAGCTGGTCCAACATTCGGATAAAGGAGGAGGCTTGTAGTAGGTGTTATCAACATAATCATAGTCTAACTATGATAAATCCTTTAATCATCAAACTCAAATCGAGACCCACTAGAGCAAACTAAACATTGAGAATTTGTACATTGACCCTAACTAGCTTGGAACGAATAGGTATAGATAATTAAGTTGCGACAATCAGTCCTCTAACCTTCTTTTATTTTAATTTATAACAGTGGCATGCAAAGCACCAGCTATGCCACATTTTGGTGCATTTCATATAAAAATATCTTATCTCAAAAATTTTTGATCTCAAAACGATAAAAATTTCCATGATAAGAAAAGAGTAACAGATAAAGCCAAAATAAAAGGCAGGTTCCAGAGGTAGATACTCTGTTTTTCTTTTTATTCACTTAAAAACACTTTTAACATATTGAGAAACAGGGAATTTTACCACATCAACTGGAGAACCAATAGAAACTGCAAAGAATCCAGCACCTAAACCAGCTAGGAGATGAGTTAAAACATTGTCTGTAAATCCTGGAAGTTTTAAGATTATCTGCATATGATTTAATTTTAGAGAAGCAGCGTATGAAATAGTTGCAGTAGTCAAAGTACTGCAACAAAAAGTTGGTGAATCAAAATATCATTAGATCTACCTCTTTCAGATGATCATAACTGGCCAGTTCAGCAGCATTAATAATAGCATTCCGTGCAATATTTGGCACAATACCTGTCCACAAAGCTGCCAAGCCTTCCTATAATTTGATCAACTAAAATATGTAAACGATTGTGCATTAATAAATTACTTGTGCATCTTAGGTCCCCGATCACCTGTTTCACTATCGTATAATATGCATCGAAAGCACCATCATAACGCCTAGGTGAACCAGCTTTACCTTCAGCCTGGAGTCGAACTTTTACAAGATCGGTCGGATTAGCGACAGCAATTGCTATTGCACCTTTGAAAGGAAAGAAGACATCAATACATATCATAAGTCTGATCCAGCAATATCAATCTTGTCTCACCAGTAACAAGAGCAGCAAAAACTTTACTGAATAAAGAAACATATCCAACATAATAGCTGCCGACAAAGAACGCCTTAACCTGGTCCAATTGCAATCAATCAAAAAATGTTATTTTAAGGAATCCCAGACTAATTAAATGTACGAAAATCAATACTAACAGGCTCATATAACCCAATCCTTAGGCCTCCATATATACATTGCCGATGTAAGCCGGGTATAATGCCTTTCCAAAGAGCTAATAAACCTTCCTCCTTAGCAATTGTAGCGACTGTACCTAATAATCCCCGGTACTTGGATACACCAGCACCTTCCCCTGATCCTGCTCTCTTTTGCAGCTGTAGTCTAACTTTAGCCGTGTCAAGAGGTAAAGTACAGAACTGCAATTTTACAGACAACTTAAATCTAATCAAACATCACTACATAAAAGCATCCCCTAAATATCTCAAATTAACAATATCAGTTGACAGAGAAATCAAATTGAGAACGAAGGCACTTGTTCAATCACAAGAAGAGAAATACCTCGGCAAAACAAGCAGCGGTAGCGCTAATAGCAAAGATTCCGGCAAATGAGATCTCGGATGCCATTGGAGAGAGGAAAGGTTGTTGAACTAAGAAATAGAGACGTGACGATATAAGTAAATATGAAGTAAAGGCATGATACAAATATGTGAAAAGGGCCAAAAATACCGTGATACGGAGAAACGTGTCATAAATATGCTTCTTGCTCTTTTGCTCTAAAAGTATCT
>JACEIK010001658.1:68208-79771 GCA_018107945.1 Datura stramonium | reverse complement strand
CATTAAAAATTCATATTTTAATATGCAAAACAACCTTTGAATTTTATATTTTTAATTGTATTTGTAAACTATATAGGTTTTATTAATTTTTAAAATAAAAAGTAAAGAAAATAAATTTTCAAATCTCTATATTAAAATTTTCAAGGTTGAGGGTATTTCTAACTAAGTATTTAAGAACAAAACAAAAAAAGTGTCAAAATTTAAAAATAAAAAATTCTAATTTTTACATATAAGATGATAAATAAAGAGGGGGGTGAATTTAAAAATTAAAGTACTTATCAACTGTCAGACTGATTTTCTGCAGAAAATATTAGTGACAGACAAATCAAACTTAGAGCATTAAATTAAATAACACAAATATTTATCCTGGTTCGGATCACCATTGTGATGGCTAGTCCAGTCCCCTTGATTTTCAAGGGTTTCCGTTAGAGCTTATAAAGATGTTGCGATTACAAGGGAGAGTTCACCAATAATTCTGACTAATGGTGAATCCTGATACAACCTTTACCTGTATCAGATTACAATGATTGAATAAGGCTAGAATAGTCAGATTGATCAAGTGAAGATGTACAAGGCTTATGGAGTCTTCTGATTTCCTCTTTAAAGATTCTGTTTTATGCTATGAGAAAATGACAAGATTAATTCCTTTGATCTTGATTGACAACTCATTAAGGGATAACCCAAGGGATGTTGTCCAATCAATTCTCCTTGATATGATTTGGGCGGAGATTGATGTCTTGGTTGATTTGGGGTCGATTTCTTCCTTTTAGAGATTTTATCCTTCTGGCAGCTGCTGGTCTCTTCCATATATCTTGTTCCTTGATTGATTCTTGATTTGGCAGCAGATTTTTTCTTTCCAAGAGAGATTGGGATTTTTCCTTCTTTTTGACAGTTGTTGATTTTCCTTTCATAAATATTGTTGGAGTCCATTTGATTGGAGATTTCCCTTGCTAGGTGTTGAGTCCTTTCATAGTTAGTTCCTTCATTTCATTCCGTCTGTACTGTCAAGCCAGCTGGCCAAGTCAACTATCTTTCCACAAATATCGCTGGATTCCGCTTGGTTTGTGATTTCCTTTAAGTTGCTAATTAATTGTCCTGCATCAAGTTGTAAAGTTAAATTAGTCATCATTGAAACATATTAGTTTAACAATCTCCCTCTTTTTGATGTTGACATAATTTAGGGATATGACTTAGAGATACTTCCCTATATAGAAGGATTTTGTGGATTCCTCCCCCTCACTTGATACATTTTGTCTTAATGCTTTGAAGAACCTATGCATGCAAAGAATGTGTACTATGCACAACAACTGACAAGGATATAGGCAAAGATCAAGTTGAACAAAGATAGGCTTAAACCAGGAAAGCAACAATAACTTTAAACAGAGAGACAAAGATAGTAATCTAAAACATCACAACTCAAAATATTTAATAGAGGCCACCCACGGGCCCACAAATCAAAAGATAGTTAATAGTTCTACCCCTTCATCACAAAAAGAGTAAAAGCAAACATTAAAAGAAGATAAGCCCACGCAGGGGCAGAGAGAATAACAGAGAGTAGAGAGATTCAGGCATGACCAAGGTAATATTTAAGCATATTTATGATACGCTCTGATAATGAATGGTAAGATTTCTCGAAACGGGTGAACAGAGAGGAGTAAGAATTCTGAACAGCTATAGCTAACTCGTTATTAAAGATTTCAGCTCGAGCAGCAGCTGAGTCGACTTGTCGCATCACCTTATTAAACAATTTCACCCCTTTATGTTGGATAAAAGTCAGGTGCTTCTTCAGATTAGCCACTTTAGATATCAGAATTGCCACGGATTCATTGCACCTGTGCAGGTCACCAACCATTGCACCAAGTGACTATTTAGTATCTTGGATATCAGAAAAAAGGAAAGTGAAAGCAACACTTTGAGTTCCATCTGGATTATTACTACTTGAGCCTCCAACATGAGCAGTTTTGACTTTGGGCTTATAGCTCGCCTTTTTGATCTAACAACCATCATCGAAGAAGTAATCCATGCTTGCAAAAAGCTCGATCATTATAGATGGAGAAAATTTCCTTTACAGGAGACTTGGAAATGTCAACACCCATGGCCTTTATAATTCCACTCTCAAGCATCCCACAGGGTAGGCTGACATTGCTACTAGGGTCTTGATAGATTTCAAACATATATCCAAGGAACCACTCGGGCTAATTAATCTTTGGTTTCTTAAGAAGGTAGTACACAACAAAAACATCTCTATTTGACAAGGTGCTCAGAGAACCTTTGCGAGGGAGCAGGGTTGTCACGACCCGAGCATGGACCTTGGATCGAGACGCGGGACCTAGAACGACGAAGGGCTTCAAGATAACCCATGGCATGTACATAGCAACTCAATAGCATAAATAAAAACAGAAACTTAAAACTTAATATGGATATGCGGAAGTCTAAATGTTATAAAACATAAACAAAAGTATTAACATCACAACACTGAGCCAAAAGCTGAACATACTAGTCTATGTCTGAAAAGCCTTTACTGTTTGATGAGATGTTGGGACAAGCCCCCAGCTAACTCCAAGTTTGAAACTAAACTGACAAAATAACATGACTAAAAATAATTTCCTCGGTAGATAAGGACTCACCAACACAGGGCTAAGCTGAACTGATAGGGAGTAGGACTAATGACGCGACTGAGTCTGATCGCCTGAACCTATATCATGAAATGATATAGCATAAAGTATGTGGTCAATGCTTTAAATGTACTAAGTATGAGAGGTAAGTAAAATAGGATAATAAAAATGCATGAAGAGTTCATGAGAGTGGGCATTTCAAACGTGAAGTAATAGTCAAAATTTAGGCATGAGGGCTCAAGGTTTTCAAAACTATTCATAATCATAATCATAAGAGAAAACTGTTAAAATGTAACTTGAGCCAAAGTATTGTAATCATAATCATGCATAAAACATAAGTAACGATGGGAGGACTCGTTATAAACGACACCATCATGATAGGGCTTAACGATGCCCCAACTGTCTCGCTCAAGTGGGCAAAGTCGTCCCAAACTTGCCAAGGCAAGAAACGATATGTGGTGTGATATCACTAGTAGGGACCCTGTAGGATTAAACCTGAATATACTTACGTTGGCACATAGTTTTGAGACATCGATGTTTGTCTGAACGCCAGGCCTACTCGGTGCTAGATACTACTCCCAAAAATATGCACATGGCTCGTAATAAATATCGTAAAATCATACATGAAGTTCATGGACTAGTTTAAATCATGATATATGTGAACATGCTTGAAATACATGGTCTGTCATGCTCCTTGTATTATTTACAAGTGGTATTCAAGCTCTTCTTTTGCAACTTTAGCCGCGGCTTATATAGGCTAGCCATGAAAGAAGGCCCTTGATTCGGCCATAAACAATTAACTTGAAATCGTAAAAGATGTGCATACTTGAGAAAGTTATCATACTTGAAATTCATAAATTCATGAAGGATTCTTGTAAAAATCATGCATTGTAATCATAAAACATAATTTACATCATCATACTTGAATCATAGGCTCATAAGCTATATTTCATAATTCATGATAGGGCATAATTTTCATAAAACTTGAAAACATAAATTGATAATCATATTGAGTGTAAAATCTGCGCATTAGTCTTAAACCATTAATAGAAACTTGAAGGAATTGGACCCATAGACATAACATAGATAATTGTATGAGTTTGGGTTAAACCCCTAGAAATCAATACACTTGATTAGGAATTCGAATTTATGAATTAGAGGGAAACTAGGGCATGAGGGTGGAAGAAACCCCTCATTGATAAACCCACATACCTTATATTTGGCCTCACAACTATAAAAACGAATCCACAATTCTCTTATAACATCAATATATAATAATTTTATGGATAGGAACTACAATCAATTACTTAACGATGAAATCCAGTCACAAAGGCATTTCATCGAACACCCGGAGGGCGTAGGAAATTCAAGCCTCTTATGAGTGGGGTTTCCTAACACCCATTTGTTTATACATCTCCTTAACAACAAGTATAACCATTGCTAGTCCAACCAAAACAACAACATCCATCCTCTACACCAAAACAACCCCATAAACCGTAACCCTAGGTCATCACATTAACTCATGGCTTCCTAGCACCGTCCCATGAGTCTTAACCTTATAAAATCCCTAAGGATTAAAAAAGAATACTCATGTAAGGTTTTTGGAGAGTTACTTATCTTTGAGGAAGGAGGAGTACTCAAGATTTCATGTCTTGAAACTCAAAGGTTGTTCTTGACCTTGCTATAGATAGGAAGATGATTTTGATGTTAGAATCATGAATAAATTCATGGATTTAGGTTGAAATGGGTTGGATAATACTTACCTAGACTTAAGAGGCTTAAAGATAGCTCTTGGAACTGATAAAGTTGATTTGGAGGTGGAACAATACTAAAAAATCATTTAGGGTGACCTTTAGAAGACCTGAAACACCCATGTGATGCCCCAAGTGACGGGCCATCAGTCCCCCGATGGATCATAAACTTGGCCATCACTTTGGGGTAGAAATTCGCTTATTCTGGTTAAGGTTGACGGAAAAAACTTGACAGACTGTCTGGTTGATGGGCCATCACTCTGGTCGTCACACCTGATAGTGCTCCACTAAATTGCTCATAACTTTTTACTCCAAACTTCGATTGATGCAAGGTCAGATGTGTTGGAAAGAAGACTCGAAGAAATACAATTTAATGTATTGAATCACCAAAATCACTTCATAAATTAGGAGTTATGGTCATTTGAAATTGACCCTTTTAAAAACTTATACAAAAACTCAATCGGTAAAAAGACTCTCAATTCAACTTTGTGCTAGACGTTCTTTATGACCTTAATTTGCATCCAATGTACTTTCCACACTTAAGGATTGTTCTTAACACCTAGTTTCTCTAAAGTTAACCCTCCCAAACACATAGCGATTGTGGACTAGGTTGGAAACTTCAATTATATGGTTCGTACTTTTACCCATTCATGACGAAGTCACAAAATCAATATTTTGAATTCATAACCAACAACAAACTTCCTTAACATATTATAACTCTTGATTTTTACTCCTCCAAGCACTTAAGATTGACCATTGGACATGGATTCTCAGGACATGACTGACATAGCATTGTATATAAGCTTCATTACATATGAATAACATAATCATGGATCATGAGTGTGCTAGACATAGGATACAATGGGACATCGTCACTACACATTTTCTTCTAGATCAAGTAACAAATGGCGATAATTCGCTCTTATTTATTTCTTGGCTTTCCAGGTAGCCTCTTCAACACCCTGATTTCTCTATAGAACTTCATGAATACTACTTCCTGGTCCATCAATAATTGATCAGGTCATTAGGTGTTTCCAAAGTTCAACAAGATTTCTTTTTCATCTAGGGCCATCCCCAAGAACATTATTCATCCTTATCATAATGATCAAACCTGCTCGAACTTCATGAATTAGTTGCAGATACAAGAATCCACACATTCTTCAATACAACATTCAAGCCTATCACTATATATATTTCATTACTCCCTTGTTGCTAAGACCATCCAAAAACTTCCCTGTTTTCTACAATTTCCTTACTATTAACAACCATACAAACTATATGAGGGGACGTGCAATACTTCCATCCAATCACTTCACATAGTTAATACCTAACTTCCTTCACTTTTCGCATTCTTTAACTTTTTATGGAACAAGCATACCTATTATTGCCAACAAAAAGGGAATGCCTAACCTCTCCAATATACCATATATTGCATTATAAGCGAGAGTCATTAGAGGAATAGAGAATAAGCATGAACCTCATGAAATACGACTAGAGGTCTAAGTCTTGATCATAAGCATAGGGCATGAATAGAGTGTTATTATGAACGCACATGTTGTAACCATCATTTATGTTATGGCTGAACATACATAGAGCTTAGAGTAAGAAAATCGTAAGCATGAATCTTTCAAGAAATCTAAGCTGCACATATACCCGATATAGCACAATCTTATGAACTGTTAAGGCAAATCTTAAGGACCGCATTAATAGAGCTGAGCATATGAGAGACATGAGTTTACATAGATAATGAGTTTCATGATTTGAAACTGAGTTTTATGGAGTCATGGAGTAAGATTCAAATCGCTGAATAAAGCAGTTACCTATCATTCTGAGAACCTGAATATAAGCACAAGTAAAGCGTAACGTCGACTGAAACATAAGGGAAAACATCTGAACAGGAATGGACTAACATCCCATAAATACTATTTCTAGAACTTCCTTACTAGAGCACTTGAGACTTAGACTTGAATCTTCAACTTATCATCACCCCTTTAGCTTAAAGCTACCATTCTAAGGCTCATGGATCCTTTCTTAAGGCTGGGCTACACCACTAACTCCTGACTTTCCATTCTCCCCTACAATTATCACTGAGGGCTTCATACCCATAGGCATTTCATACCATCTATGGTCAAATCTCATACTAGGATGCAAAAAGGGATCTTATACCTTATTCTATGAATCCTAAGTCTAACACGTATGAGGATCAACCTGAAAGGCTTATGACATATCTATGACTACTTCTAGCAAGCTCTCCCGATCCTGGCGCTGTCCACTACCTGCACCAGCTGATGAACCCCGTTGAGGTGGACGAGTTGTCGAAGGTACCAAAGAGATGGCTGGGGCCCTATCTTTACCTCGATTGGCTACTGGACAATCTTTGAGCTTATGACCAGACTTTCCACACCAGAAGCAAGCATCTGAACCCATTAAGCACTTTCCTAAGTGGTTCTTCCCACATCTCTTGTAATTCGGATATGTAACCTCCCTTACCCTGGACTTGCTCTCTTGAATCTTAGGGTTGGACTTTCTGCCCCGTTACTCCCCTTCGAATTCGGACATTAGGACATAGATTGATGAAGGTGCTAGAGTCAATGCTCTCTATTGGAGTTATGGGTGATTCCCACCACCTGACCCTTGCTGGGAAAACTTAAAATTTCCAGTTCTGACCCTCTTGTTCTCTCTTTCTCTTTCCTTAAACCTTCCCCGCCTTAGAACCGTGAATCTCAGACAGACTCTTCTGGTAGAGTTCGTATGTGCGACTGCCTGTTGGTTAAGATGAGTGGTCATGACCCGTATTAACACTCTAAAGGCAGCCTTGAGCTCCGCATCTGTCACTTGCCTACTAAGGGGGCCTACTGGAGTTGGCAGGGCTGGTAGATTCCCGTTACCGTTTCCTCTTCCAATGTCGCTTTTGGGAAGCATTGTCTGCGAACATAAAGCATGAGTTAGGAGAGGAACGCGTTTAGAGTTTCACACTCTACGCACGATAAAAGTCATGAAGACAGAATTTTCCTAGAAACACCTTATAGTCTCCTTCTTATAAGTGTGGCACGCTTCACACCCATGAAAAAGACTCCACTTGACGTGGCTTTCGGACACCCTATGACACACCTAAACCTTTGCTCTGATACTAAGTTTGTCATGACCCGAGCATGAACCTCGGATTGAGACACGGGACCTAGAACCACGAATGACTCCAAGCTAACATATGGCATGCCATAGCAACTTAAGAGCATAAATAAAAGAAGAAACTTAAAAACTTAATCATGGATATGCGGAAGTCTAAATGTTACAAAACGTAAACAAAAATGTTAACATCACAACACCGAGCCAAAAGTTGAACATATTAGTCTATGTCTGAAAAGTCTCTACTGTCTGATGAGATGTTGGGACAAGCCCCCAGCTAACTCTAAATCTGAAACTAAACTAAAAAAATAACACGAATAAAATAATGTCCTTGGTAGATGAGGAATCACCAACACGGGGCTAAGCTGAACTATTAGGGAGCAGGACTAACAGCGCGGCATAATCTGATCGCCCGAACCTATTTTATGAAATGATATAACATAGAGTATGCAGTTAGTACTTTGAATGTACTGAGTATACGAGGTAAGTAAAATAGGCTAATAAAAATGCATGAAGAGTTCATGAGAGTAGGACATTTCAAACATGAAGTAATAGTCAAAATTTAGGCATGAGGGCTTAAGGTTTTCAAAATTATTCATAATCTGATCATAATTGTAATTATAAAAGAAAACTGTTAAAATGTAACTTGAGCCAAAGTATCATAACCATAACCATGAATAAAACCTAAGGAACAATGGGAGGACTCATCATAACCGACACCATCATGATAGAGCTTACATGATGCCCATCTGTCTTGCTCAAGTGGGCAGAGCCGTCCCAAGCTTTCCAAGGAGAGGAACGATATGCGGTGTGATATCACTAGTAGTAACCCCTTAGGGTTAAACCAAAATATACCTACATTGACACGTAGTTTTGAGACCTTGGGGTTTGCTTGAAAGTCAGGCCTACTCGGTGCTAGACACTACTCCCAGAAATATGCACATGACTCGTAATAAATATCGTGAAATCATACATGAAGTTCATGAGCTAGTTTAAGTCATGATATANCATGAAGTTCATGAGCTAGTTTAAGTCATGATATACGTGAACATGCTTGAAATACGTGGGCTAGCGGCATAATTTTCATAAAACTTGAAAACGTAAATTGATAATCACATTAAGTGTAAAATCTACCCATTAGTCTTAAATTATTAATAGAAACTTGAAGGAATTGGACCCATAGACATAACATAGATAATTGTATGTGTTTGGGTTAAAACCCTAGAAATCAATACACTTGATAAGGAATTCGAATTTATGAATTAGAGGGAAACTCGGGCATGAGGGTGGAAGAACCCCTCATTAATAACCCCACTTACCTTATATTTGGCCTCACAATTATCAAAACGGAGCCACAATCCTCTTATAACGTAAATCTATAACAATTTTATGGATAGGAACTACGATCAATTGCTTAATGATAAATCCAAGTCACAAAGGCATTTCATCGAACACCTGGAAGGCGTAGGAAATTCGAGCCTCTTATGAGTGGAGTGTCCTAACATCCATTTCTTTCTGTACCTCCTTAACAACAAGAATAACCATTGCAATTCTAACCAAAATTACCACATCCATCCTCAATACCAAAACAGCCCCATAAACCCTAACCCTAGGTCATCACATTAACTTATGGCTTTCAAGCACCGTCCCATGAGTCCTAGCCTTAGAACATCCCTAAGGATTAGAAAAAAATACTCATGTAAGGTTTTTGGAGAGTTACCTACCTTGGAGGAAGGAGGAGTACTCAAGATTTCTAGTCTTGAAATTCAAAGATTGTTCTTGACCTTGCTATAGGTAGGAAGATGATTTTGATGTTAGAATCATGAATAAATTCATGGAATAAGGTTGAAATAGGTTGGATAATACTTACCTAGATTTACGAGGCTTGAAGATAGCTCCTGGAACTGATAAGGTTGATTTGGAGGTGGAACAATACCAAAAAAATCATTTAGGGCGACTTTTGAAAGACCTGAAACACCCATGTGACGCCCCAAGTGACTGACCGTCGGTCCCCCGACGGACCATCAACTTGGCCGTCACTTTGGGGTGGAAATTCACTGATTCTTGGTAAGGTTGACGGAACAAACTTGACAGACTGTCGGGTGGTTGACGGGCCGTCACTCTGGCCGTCACACCTGATAGTGCTCCACTAAATTGCTCATAACTTTTTACTCCAAACTTCGATTGATGCAAGGTCAGATGCGTTGGAAAGAAGACTAAAAGGAATACAATTTAATGTATTAAATCACCCAAAATCACTTCATTAATTGGGAGTTATGGTCATTTTAAGTTGATCCTTTTAAGAACTTATACGAAAACTCAATCAGTAAAAAGGCTCTCAACTCAACTTTGTGCTAGAGGTTCCTTATGACCTTAATTCGCATTCAATGCACTTTCCACAATTAAGGATTTATCTTAACTCCTAGTTTCTCTAAATTTCACCCTCCCAAATACTTGATGGTTGTGGACTAAGGTTGGGAACTTCCATTATATGGTTCGTACTTTTACCCATTCATGACGAAAGTCACAAAAATCAATGTTTTGAAGAATTCCTAACCAACTCTAAACTTCCTTAACACATTATAACTCTTGATTTTTACTCCTCCATGCACTTAAGATTCATTAATTTTTTTCTGAGTCGATTTCACCCACATACATAGAATGGTCCAAATCTTAGTATAACGATACGAGGTATTACATAGTGGCGATAATATGGGAAATAATGCAATTTTCAAAATAGATAGTGGCCGGACCAAAATTAGATAGATTTGTGCCATCGTCAGCGATAAAGATCTTTGCCTCATCAAGAGAAGCTTCAAAAATATCAGGCCAAGAACCAGAGAAGAAGGGAATTTTAGAAGAGAAGTGAGTATTGAAAACTTTTTCGAAAAGGGTTTTTTAAAAACAATTCTTGTACCCAAAACAAGGGTTTGAGGGTCACCATTGTCTTTGGACATTCTCATATAGAACATTCTGATGGGCCCCTCAAAAGCCTAATTAGCACATCACATAAAGAGATTATCCAAACCTTGAATGGAGAAAAGATGGCTTACTGAGTAGTGAGAGTCTTCAAGCTGTTCAAGGCAGATGACTCTGCCACGAGAAAACGATCTATCCTTGAAGGCGATAAACTTTTCCTTTTTAGAAACACTCCAGAACCTCTGTATGTCTTCCAAATCAAAGGAGATTGATGAATCAAATTTGCCCTTTTGGGGGAAGGATAAAGAAGTTTTCTTAATGAGAAAGGATGAAGACTCGTGGTAGTCTTCAGAGGATGAGTTTGAAATTTCAATAGGAAAGGAGGAAAGGGATGAATTTTTAAGCCTCTTGGTGGAACATAAGTACTTTTAGCAGGGGTTTTCACCATTGTAGAGTGAAAAGAAAGGATTAGCTAGAGAGATAAAGAGGATCTTAAAGTCCCGAAATAATTAAGAGAAAAGAGACGGTTTAGAAGGATGTGAAATGTATAGCAGTTGAAAAGACGTCTAATTAATGATGACCTAGAAAAAAGAACCGTCTTAATTAATTTAGGAAAAAATTTGACACAATAATTTAGGAACAATAAATAACACCGAGACATTTTCTTAAAGAGCAAAAACAATTTTCAGAAGGGGTTTAGTAAAAATATTAGCCAACTGATTTTCAGAGTCAACAAATTCTAATAAAAAATCTCCATTTTCAACATAATTTCTAATAAAATGATGCTTAATATCTATATGTTTAGCTCTGGATTGATGCACAGTATATTTACAAAGGCTAATGGCACTAGTGTTATCACATAGAATGGGAATGCCTTCATAATTAAGATCATAATCCAGTAACTGATGTTTCATCCATAACAATTGAGTGCCACAACTTCCAAGAGCCAGATATACTGCCTCTGTAGTAGAGAGTGCAATAGAGTTTTGCTTCTTGCTCTGCCAAGAAGTAAGGGCTTCTCCAAGAATCTAACAAGATCCACTTGTGTTTTTTTATTAGATTTGTCACCTGCAAAATCTGCACCTATTAACCAATTAAATCAAAATTGTTAGAATGAGGATACCATAAATCAAAATATTGAGTTCCAATATA